>WSXT02067421.1:0-12430 GCA_011762715.2 Neuroterus valhalla | reverse complement strand
GCAAAAAGACCCGAGAATAATTTTCGACGAAATAATAATAATAATAATAATAATAATAATAATAATAATAATAATAACAATAATAATAATAATAATAGGTGACCTAAGTTACCTTCAACAAACTCTGCTGCTCTGTAGGGATAACATCATTATGAGACGAACTTCATATCACACCAATAACTTGATATTGCGCCTGCGAAAATATCTGTGCAACAAATTTCGATCTTTGTTTTTAAATCTTTTGTTTTTTGACATCTTGACTGCATCAGGCACTTGACTTAGTCCGAGGCTGGCGACAGAACACCGGGCAAAAAGACCCGAGATTAATTTTCGACGAAATAAATAATGATAATAATAATAATTATTATTATTATTTGTTTTTATATTTTTAAATTATTAACATCTTGACTTCATCAGACACTTGACTTTGTCTGTAATTGGTGATTAAATACTGGGAAAAAAGACCCAAGATTGATTTTTGACGAAAAATAATAATAATAATAATAATAATAATAATATAATATAATGTTTACCCTTTACCATATCTTTTTTTTCAGATGTCTGAGAATATAAAAGCCGTTCTATTTTGAATGGTTGAGCCTATCAGTTGCAGCATGATCACTGTGCATGAATAACGGGCAGCGAGTTTGAATTCCGCCCAGGATCCGTTTTTCTAGGTGGATTAAAGGTTAACCGAGCTGCTCCAGATAGAACTTTTCGACCTCGCCCCTCACATTTCCAGTTTTCGCCGTCCGCAGTTTATGGGATTTTCTATAATGCATTATACAGGAGTGGATGCGGATTTCAAGGATTTGCGTTTTGGTTTCATGGATGAATGCACGTACGACCTCCCCCTGTCAGGCGAAGGCTTTTTGGCGTTGCGCTTATAAATCGACGACGCGGAAAAGCGGATATCCGTTACTTTGCGTGGCACCACAATCGCCGGGGATGGAATTTATTCCCCGTACGAGAGGTTGCAGTTCAGCATGCAGGCTGTCGATTCTTCGGAATCCTCCAAGGAAGTCGCGCTCCAAACACAATCGTGCAGGAAGCGCCAGCCAAAGGGGTGTTGGGAGCGGAAAAAAAAGTCAAGCGGAAGTAGGAAAAAGAGAACGCGTGCCGAGAGACTCCTCCCTATGTTGTCTAGTTCAATCTCACCCCTTTGCCGGGCGGCCCCCAAACCATTCCACGATACCACCGCACCAAAACCACCACCCGCGTACCCGCCTGGAACCGCTTCGGTGAAGCTTAACTTCAAAAGTATGTGGAGCATGTTCTTGTACAGCTGTGATTTACTAGCGTCTTGGGGTACCAGCATCCCCTGCCACTAGCAGAGCGGAAAATTTGTCGGTTCCTCGCCACACATCGCCGACATGAGTTGTCGATTTGTGTCTATGCACACAAACTCACCCACACACATAAATCTATATATGGTGTATATATATGTACATGTACCAATATGTACATTGAAGCCCTGGATTCTTGGGTGATTGCAGTGAGCACACCCAGCTGTTTCACAGAGGAAGCTTTTATGCTCGTTCGCGCTTCTCATTCTTTCTGCAAATGTGATTTAATCAAGAAAAGTTACATAGCTGCTTCTTCTTGGCGTTGAAAATAAATTTCCAGATTACCTGGAGAGATTTACTTTATTATAGAATAAACTTTGTAGCATCTTCCTTTTCTGGGAAGTTTGGATGAAATGATTTCTCCTCAAACATTGTATATTATGAGGTTCCATGAACATTCTGAATGAAAGATACAGACCAAAATTGAAGATTGATTCTACAATAAATAAACGAGGAGGGCAATTTAACAAACTGCAAGATTAAAACATATGAAGGCTTCACAAACGACTGTTCCTTATGAATAAGGCGTGATTCGTCAAAGCTGTCAATGAAAACGTGAGTCATGCCTTCCACCTTGAAGTTTGCTATATGCTATAGATTTGAAATTTGTGTCATCGAAAAAAAATCTAAGAATCCGATTTGAATACAGAATGGACCCTTGTAATCGCCTTTAAATGTCTCCTTGTGCGATTTTTGTTTTGGAGAAAAAAGTCATTTTTTAAACAATTCGAGCATTTTTAACGTTATTCAACGGTGTGTCCCAATTAAATACAAAAAATTTGAATGTTTAAAAATTTTTGGAACGAAGTTCCTTATACGAGGATAGAGACCTATTTCATGAAAATAAGTTGATTTCGTCACGCTGTGACGTCATATTCATGACGTCACGGACGTTATGCTGTAGGTCATAAATAACCGTTCCGCTGACAGCACCCAAAAGACTACTTGTTTATCAAGAGATACAGGACACCGGTTGACATTTTCACGAGCATCCTTTACGACCTATTGATTCTACGGAAATAAAAGTTCTTGCATTTCGCAAAATTTCAACCATTTTTCACACATCTGATACCGTAGTGTTATTAGCTTTACAACAAACTTTGAGTCGAAAAAATCGGTCTTCTTTTGCGATTTTTGCCGTTTCATTAACGTTTCGTAATATAAGTAAAAATGGTCCAATTTTTTCGATTCAAGTTTTGTTGTACTGATAATTATGAAAGATTTTTGAATGTACATAAGCTGGTAAGAAATTGTGCAAAAGTTCCCTTGTAATAGTGACATGAAAGAGATGCGTCAACGATCCTAATATACTCTTGCACACTAGCATTTACATAATAAACTGGTTCAAATTTCAACGATTCCTGCTTGCTTCTCACTTATTTGGAAAGATATATGACACCGCCTTCAATTTTTACGAACATGATTTACGGCATATAGATTTTACGAGAATGAAACTTCTTGAATTTCGAAAAATTTTCACAAATTTCCATACACATGATACCTCATTGTTATTAGCTCTACAACAAAGTTTGGATCGCAAAAATCTGTCTACTTTTGCGATTTTCGCTATTACATTATCGTTTCGTTATATAAATAAAAATGGTCTGATTTTTGCAATTCAAGTTTTGTTGTACTGATAATTATGAAGAATTTTTGAATGTACATAAGCTGGTGGGAAATTATGCAAAGGTTTCCTTGTAAATGTGACATGAAAGAGAAGCATCAACGATCCTAATCTCGATCTCATTGGGGGCTATAGACTCTAGAGAGAGGATATATGTCACCCATAGAAATTTTTACGAGCATCCTTTACGACCGATGGATTTTACGGAAATGAAACTTCTTGCATTTCACAAAATTTCCACAAATTTGATACCTTATTGTTATTAGCTTTACATCAAAGTTTGAATAGTGAAAATCGGACTTTTTTACAATATTTGATATTATTTATTATCGTTTTGAATAAAAGAAAAAAACAAGAGAGTGAACGCGTCCAAGTGACACGCGTAAGGAACTAAGTTCCTTACGCGTTTCACTTTTGATTTACCATCTGGATCACCATAATTAAATCTCCTTGTGACTTTTTTAGTTTCTCGAAAAATTAATTATTCAAACAAATAAATTGTTGATAACATTTTTTCTATTCTTCAACAGCAATTTGAATAATTTTACGGGATTGAGATGTACCATGGCAACAACAGTCAATGCATATCACTAGAGAGAAAAAAAATATTTTTAAACATTTTTTTCACTTTATTTACATTCACGTACTTGGGCATCAGCCTATACATAAATTAAAATCTTCTGCAGGCGATCAGAAACGAACTATCGATTTCATCTGGAAAATCTATCAAAGACTAGGAAAAACTACCGAATACCTTTCAGTGCAATTTTTTCGTCTTTTGAAATAACAATTTGTTAAAAAATACATTGTTTATGAATTTCAATCATTTATTTATTATTTGTCGTTAACTTCACTCATGAAGTGCATGAAACACTGGGGAACAAGCATTGTAAACTACAAAAAAAAATTTTTTTGAGTGGAAAAATAATTGTTTAAACATAGTGACACTCGACCTCCTCCAGCTACACAGTAAGGCGCTGTTCCATGGATGAAATTTGGGTTTTTATAAAGAAATATGAGGAATTTTCAAGAATATAATATATGTATTGATTTTCAAAACTCAGTCTTTATTAAATTAAAACAAGGTGTCAAGGGTGTAAGAGTTTATTCAACTCAATTTAAATAAATTCGTTGCACATGATAATTTGTGTATATCACAGTGTCTGTTGTGGGTTAATATTCGGAAAACATTCGGGAAAAGATTCCAATGGTTGTCCTAGTTTTCATATCGGACTTTTGGTTTGTTAATTATTGATGACACAGAATTGGAATATATAGCAGAAACAGCGCTACAGTGTGCAGCTGAAGGTGGACGAGTGTCATTATGTTCAAACAATTATTTTTGACTCAAAAAAATTTATTTTTGCAGTTTACACTTCTTGTTTCCCAGTGGTTAATGTTCTATATGAGTAAAGTTAATCACTTTGTCTAAATAAATTATTGAAATTTATAAACAATGGATTTGTTTTTTTTTCTTTCTAGTGATATGCATGAACTGTTGTTGCTATGGCACATCGACATTCCATATAAATATTCAAATTGCTGTTGAAGGATGGAAAAAAAATGTTATAAACAATTTATCTGTTCAAATAATTAATTTTCCGAAAAATTAAAAAAGTCACATGGAGATTTAATGATGGCGATCTAAATGGTATATAAAAAATTTGTAAACATTCAAACCCTTATTTTTAATAGTGGCACACCGCTGAATAACGTTAAAAATGCTGTAATTGTTTAATGAAATACTTTCTCAAAAAACAAAAAAGCGCACATGGACTTGAACTACTTTCTTTTTGAAAGCTATGACAAATTACGTCTTTCTCATTAGGAGCAGTCGGAATGTGCATGTTTCATAAATAGTAGATTCGGGAAAATGAAGTAATACATGGAATCGATTTTCTAGTTTGAAAAGAATTGCATCGAATCGAAAGTTATCGACATTGAAAAAAAAATCAGTTTGAAAAACATTGATGTTTAGAAAAGGAAATTTTCTCAATAGGAGCACATTTATTAAGTAGGAATACATGAATCGAACCTTTTCAAATGGAACCGATTTACACTTTGAGAGCTTCTACGTTAGAGAGGAGGTGTAATGAGATTGCATTGGGAACAGTTCAATGGGCACGTCAACAACTTATAAATCACCTTCAAGAAGAATTACATGTGTGAATATTGTGGAAACTCTTCACAGTGAAAAGGTTATTTACAGAATTTTTCCATCTTAAAATTCTTTTTAATAAAATTTAGACCCATTTTTCTAAATTCGAGACGAATTGATATTAAGATAACTTATTATCGGAAAATACTGCATATCCTAAGGATATTCAAGTAATATGTGAGCGATATTTCTTCAAGGTGTAAATTTTTGGCTGCTTCTAAGCGTCTTGAATTTTCGGACGACTAGCCATATTTTCACTTTTCGTCAGCCGTCCCGAAATGCAGGACGACTAGCCTAGTATCATCATTCGGCTGGTCATCCCGAAAATAATATAATTATAATAAATTTCACCCCTTTTCAGCACACAAAAATGAGCAGACTAGTCTATTTTCACAAGTTGGCTAATCATCCGGAAAAAATTTTAATAATACAATAAATATGGTTTATAGAATCAAAATCCTGCCCCCACAGGACTTGGGAAAATAGGGAGAGGTACGTCCTACATTATTTTCATGACCAGTCACAGCGGTGACTTTCCGAACCCACCAGATTTGGGAAAAGGGGTGGGGTTACAACGTACATTGTTTTTTATGACCAGTCACATCAGTGACTTCCTGCCCCCACGAGACTTGGGGAAAGGGAACGGGGGTATCACCTACCCTACATTATTTCTATGACCAGTCATAGGGGTGACTTCCGCCTTAGAGAGACTTGGGAAAAGGGGGAGGGTGTGTCACCTACATTATTTCTATGACCAGTCACAGCGGTGACTTTCCGCCCCCGACAGAGGAAAAGGGGGAGGTGTGTGACCTACATTATTTCTATGACCAGTCATAGGGGTGACTTCCGCCTTATCGAGATTCGGGAAAAGGGGGAGGGTGTGTCACCTACATGATTTCTATGACCAGTCACAGCGATGACTTTCCGCCCCCGACAGACTTGGGAAAAGGGGGAGGAGTGTGACCTACATTATTGTTTAATGACCAGTCACAGGGATGACTTTCCGTCTCCATCAGATTTGGGAAAAGGGGAAGGTGTATAATTTAAATTATTTCTATGACCAGTCATAGGGGTGACTTCCGCCTCCTATGGGACTTAAAAATGGGGATGGTATCTGACATACTTTATGTAAGAAATTTTTCGGTTTGTCATGAAAATTAAACAAGCTGGTCGAAATTTCCGTAGAAAATTTGTCCTAATGGTCTCGAAGTGCAACGATTGGGTTATCAATTATTCTGTTTTGGTTGAGGCTTTAACTGTTTTGTTGAAAATTCTGTCTTTTCGGTTCAGTTCAACTATTTTTTATTTCAAATAAAAATATTTTCCCGTTAAATTATTATTCATGAAATTTTCCATGGGAATAAGTCTTTTCCTAAATGAAATCAAATAAATTGGTTGAATATTCTTGTTTTTGGTAGACAATTCAACTATTTAGTTTAAAAAAATTTTTTTTTTTGGTCTATTTTGTTAAAAATGCAACATTTTCACTTGAAGCATTAGGAATTTAAGAATTTTAAATTGTAAATAATTTTTCACGGCATGCCTGGTGGAAGTACAATTTTGCATTGCCTCCGAAGAGCCGCGAAAATGGCGGATTTCAGAGCTCGGCTCGACTCGACTTTGTTCGGCTATTTCCGGTTAGATTCGGCTCAATTATGAAGCTACTCTATAAAACATAGGCCTGGATAAAACTTTCCTGCACTTACGTCCGCCATATCATTGTAAGTTACGCTTCGTAACATTGCTGTCAACAGCTGTCGCGAGTGTATTTTTCTCACGATCTCTTCGTCGCCGCTGAAAATAGGACTTCCACCAGACGTGCCGTGAAAAGTTATGTGTTTGTCGAGGCGTGAAACAGGCAATTCCCGACCAGTGTGTGGCGAAACTCGCATACGGCTCGTGCCGTCATCCTCACACTGTTCGGAAATCGCCTACTTTCACGCCTAGACAAACAAATAGCTATTATTGAAACCAAAATGTTTGATGGTAGTCCTACTTGAAAACTGCGTTTTCAATTATACATTAATAGTCATCGGGTATTGAATTCCGGTATTTAACTTCAATTCTGAATTCCCAGAAGTGCAAAATTCCTGGGATTCAACTCGCAACGGATCTTCGCCGCATTCCAGTGGGAGAGGAGAAAAGCAGCTAACCAATCAGAAGGTCTGACTCTCCCCACTTGTACGCACGCGAGATCCTTTACGAGTTTTTTTATCGCCGAAAAATGACAGAAATTGAGCAAACAATGAAGCAAAGATAAAGATACTGAGTATAAAAAAGACCAGCAGTGATTTCTCCTCATTTTTGCCCAACAGAAAGGTGTAAAATTTATATTAAATGCATTCTTTTCGGGATGACTAGCCAAATGTTGAATATAGTTAAATAGGCCAGTCATCCCGAACTTCGGGACGACAAGACACTCCGTAAATTTTTATATTCTCGTTATATTCAAACAACATTGGATCATCTCCAAATTTCTCATGAGAAACTATATTTTATTTTGAAAAGGAAAATAGTAAATAATTACTGTTGAATGTTATTCCAAGCATAGGGTCTCTCAATAAATATGAAAGAGCGCTCTTATTTCGTTGTCTGAAATTAAGTTAGTTTTGAGTTTAGAGTCAGCGGCTCCAATTAAATTTGTTGATGAGTTAAGAGGATAAATGAAATAGGAGAAGAGCAAAAAAAGTTGCGCATGGACATTGGACACGCTCGGTATCATTCAAAACCTTCACTCGAACGTGGAAAAGCTCTCTACGAGATCACAGTCGATCAGGCTCCAGCTCTCAGCTTTTCCGTCGTTGTGTTTGTTCAACACGTTGACAGACCTGTACTGAAGTGACACTGGAAGAATCAATATAACCCTGTTTCACGTAGCAGTAACTATATTTTATAAGGGATTTCCTTCGAACAAACCAAGATTAAATGTCAAGATTATGGACTGTGAGAAATGCAATGAAAACAATTGAAAACAGTGAATAAAATAACACATTTTTACTTAAATTGTAGAAGCCAGGTATTCTCAAAGGTATTTGAGTCAAGGCTATCTACGCTACTGAAGAGGTTCGCAAACTAGTATTTGCGAATATCAGGAAAAACAACATAAGACCTCAAAAATGCTCTGCTCATGAAAAATATCCTTCAGAATTATAAAAACAACCCTGGAAGTGTTTTGGAACAAGACTTTGCTTTTTAGAAATTTACAACAACTTTTCGTAACTCGATTCTAGAAATTGCAGTTCTCCATCAACAGGATAATAAAGTCAAAAGAGCTCTTGATGAAATAGTTATTATCAAGAGATAACTTAATAACTTCCTCAACTAAAAAACTGATTTTGAAGATCTCAATAAATCTTGCAATTCTATACTGAATTTTTGTTCGACAATCCAATTTAAGTTGATAAATTTTATATTGAAATTATTTTCTAAATAAAAAAATAAAAAATAAAAACTGACCTTCCGCTTGCTTTGTAAGCAATGTCACGTCAGTTGATTCACGACTTTTTTTACTTTTGAAGTCTATTTATGGGAGCAGGATGCTACCTGCTCCTGCTCTTATAAAATTATCTTTTTTCAATAGCATAATTTCTCCTTCTGCATATAAAATCAATAACAACTTAGTTTTTTAATAATTATGCTTATTCTTCTCAATGTCATTTCTCTTATAGATTCTTCAATATGGTAATTATTAAAATTGTAATTCTAACTCAACCTCTCTATATTTTAGCACTCAATTAATAACTAATTCTTATTGCGGACTTGACTCTCCATTTTTTCCTTTCATACTGTTTCTTAAAATATTCTATACTATCATCGTTTTTCTATTGGTGTATCAACTTTATACTCACTTTATTCATTCTTCTGATTTAAAGCATCGTAAGTTTTATTGAATGAACCTTTCATTAATTATTTTTTCACCTATCATATTACTACTTAGCTATTTATGTGGGAAACAGAGGATTACGGAGGAGAGTAATAGAAAGAGCTGGAGAAGAAGGGGATGAGTTAGGCTGAGAAGAGAACAAGGCAATTGAAAGGCTGGAAATAAATAAAGCATCAGAAGAGGATGGCATGAAAAATGAAGAGCTGCATTAGGATGGAAGAGAAGTGAGAGAAGAGATGTGGAGAGTATGCAACAAAGTATGGAGAGGTGCAGGATGACCGGAAGAATGGACGACGGGACTAGTGATACCGCTGATAAAGAAAGGAGAGGGTAAAAAATTAGAAGAATATAGAGGGACCATACTCCTGATGGTGGGATATATAATATATGCAGAAGGATATATAATAATATATGCAGAAGTTCTCAGGAAAAGGTCCAGAAAGACAGTTGGAAGAAAAAGTAAGTATTCCACACGAACAGACGGGTTTCAGAATAAAAATGGAAACAACAGATAATATTTACTTCCTAAGTTAATAAGCGAATAGGGATTTGTGGTGGAGAGTAAGAGGGATAGATAAAGGGCTGATAGAAAGAATAATTGACAGTTTTTTAAAGATTAGGTCAAGAGTAAGGGTAGGAAATCAGAAAGGAGAAGAATTTTGGACAGGAAGAGGACAAGGGCAAGGCTGCCCGTTGAGACCGCTATCGTCTAGTATTCTGTTGACAGGACTAAGAGGAAAAGTTAAAGGAAGAGGGTAGAAGAAAGAATACGTAAGAGGAAAAAAACTAATGGTGAATGTGAGTCAGAACAAGAAAATGTGTTTCAGGAACAAAAGCAGTGAAGTGGAGTACAAATGGGAATTGAGCAAAGAGATGGTGGAATTAGTAGAGAAATTCTATTACTGAGGGTTCTAGTTGAAGCAGTGGGCGGTAACAAACTGCAAGTTAGGAAAAGGTTGGAATGTGACAGTAAAATAATGAACCAAGTTTGGGGAATACGGAGGATGAGATTCAGGGACGACTGGGGGATGAGAGCTAGGATGTTTGATGTGCTGGTCTGGGGCGCCTTGTGCTATGGGTGGATTTTTGGGGATGGAAGGAACAAAAGAGAGTGAAAATCTTCACAAAAGATTCTTGAGATGGGTTATGGAGGTGAGTTGGAGCTGTCTAGGGTGTATGTTGAGAGAGGTAATTAGGGAAAGAGAAAACGGAAGTAAGGCAATCGAAGAGGGCGTGGGAATATGAAGAGAAGTTGAATAGGGGAGAGAGAGGAGAAGATTTGGACAAGCAAGAAAGAAGAGTAGAATGACAGGAGATAGAACTGGAGCTGATGGAAAGACGTGGAGAGGGAAGGTGGCAAAAAAATTTGTGATCAAAGAACAATGAATGGTACAAGATGGTTGAGTGGAAATAACTGAGGGAAGACAAGGAAAGAAAAGCAAGATGAGGCAAAAAGTTTGTTATGAATAATAAAATTAAATTTAAAGTAGAGTACAGAGAAGAAAAAACATGAAATGAAATGATAGTAGAAGGAAACGGAAGCCCTGAAAGAGATTACTTGAGCGCAAATAGTTTGTAAATGCAGGCGAATTAACAGAGCTTTAGAATTTATATGATAAAGTTAGGTTAGATTAAGTAGAAGAAGACACTGATGTAAATAATTGCAAAGGGTATGAAGGCTCTAAAACCTGAAGTGAGAGTTTAATATACCGAATTGAAAAATATTTTTAAAATAGATGCCTTTGATGCAGAGAATGGAAAATTCTTAAAACGTTGGGAGGATTATATTTTTTCTTATAAATTTTCCGATAGAGTTACGGTTCTTAACAACACTCTAAAAGTTTGAAAACCGTAGTTACTATTGCAGTGTGAGTAGAAATTAAAACAAGTAAGTGCAGGACATTCAGTAGAAATAAAATGTCAAACAAAATGAAATGACAATTCGATGACATACTTTCTACTGATATCGTCACTATTACTGAAAAATATAGATTAATCCTTCGTCAGAACAATATAATAGCTTGGTTGCTGTAGAATTAACAACATCATTGATGAATAATTAATTCGATTATGCTTGAATTCATCAATCTGCTGAAAAGTCAAAAACGTTTTCTTGAAAAAGCCTTAATATTGTTGATTCTAAATCTGAAGTCAATTCAATAAATGTACTGTCATTCTTACAGCATACTGGGAAGTTAGTTTAAAATATGAGAAGTAATAAGCATCAGCATCGTGGAATGACTCTGTGAGTATGAAATACTTCTACTGGTAGTTTCATTCACTCGTTAACACAGACACTTCTAATTCGTTATGATCTCGTTACTTATATGAAATTACTTCCTGGAGATTCCTTAGAATAGTAGATCATCATAAGCATGGCTTATAAGGTAGTCAAAACATTATGTGCATTATTAGGCCTGCTGAAGAACCCATCGTTACTAGTTATCATAATTAAAAATTGAATCTGAATTGTACTCAAGTAGTTAAATGGTTAACTTCATATGGTTAATAAGGGAGAATAATACATCTTGTTTCGAAATTTCTCAAAGAAGAGAGGTCTTCAATCTTCAAATAAAACTTCTGCAGAGAAATGAGGAATGTTTAGGAATAAGTTATTCGCATGCATCCCTCTATTAGAAAATGTTGATTTTGTTTTGTATGCGAGAAGTAAACGTGGATAAAATCTAAATGTGGACAGAAAGGCAATAACCAATAAACGTGTGGATGAATTTACTAGCGCAGCGGCACGTTGTATGAATTTAAATGAATATATGGATGAATATACACGCTATACACATGCTTGTGTATACATGTATACACATATTGATATCAATCTAAATTGGTGCAGGTGGTCATTAAAGTCTCCAGAACCTAATGTAATTAAGTCATTAAAATATATAGTTAGCTATTATGAAGCTGTCAAATCATGCTCATGCATTTGCATATGTCAGCTATTTCATGAAAGTGAAACTCTCAAAGTTAAGACTTTCAATGAGGATGTGATGACATTGCATTTACATTATGTTTGCTTCTACGTCACTTCACTCTTCTGATGATAAGATACTTTTTCCTTTTCTCTTATTTACATTGCAAATATTAGTGTCAGGTGTTCCATTTTAACATGTTATAATGAATTTGATCGCAAATTACAGGTTTGAGGATCAGAATTCAAAATGCGTGAGAATTATTCTGATAATATTGATATTAATATTTTCATAATTTGAATAATAATTATCAACAGTGTTTAAAATCTGAGGGGCGGCAAGTTTTTGGTTAAGAAAACTTCCGGATGAACACTTTCAACGTCATTCTTAAAATCCTCGATTCTGAATTGAGAAAGAGATGCGCAGCAGTGCCGGCTCCGAAAATATCAGAGCCCTGTTCGAAAGTGAAAATTGCGCCCCCTACGAGTGCTACTT
>WSXT02067410.1:0-12430 GCA_011762715.2 Neuroterus valhalla | reverse complement strand
TTTTTCACTCATTTTGAACCCCCCCCCCCAATATTTTTCTGATTCTGATTTTTGATAAAGAAAAATATTATTATCACAGATACATATTAAAATTCATATTCGAAAATTGATTCTGTGATATTAAGATTTATTTATGAAAATTGGTTGTATTCACAAAACAAGACGATTTCTCCCAACCAGTCTTGTTATATGCAATAGCAGCTTCACGTCATATTTTAGGCGGCAAGTATGAAATTCAAGCTGTAAATGATGCACATTTGTTAACAACAACGTAATAGAGGCATTATAAACACAATTTTGATTGAATAAGTTGTTTTGCCTTTGTTTGTTCCACTTTATTTATAAAGTCCGGGCAAGGGAGGAGGAAATTCGTTCTGATTAGGTAAGTCTTCACCTCTCTTCCTTTTACCTCTCTCATGAATACCTTAGAACGACAAGAATCTAATTCTATTGTTCAATTAATGTGGAGAAATCATCAAATGAAATGATTTTTTCCGATAAGCCTTGTATTAGTTTTAACATATTGTAAAAACAGCTCGTCTAACCTTTATTTATCGTCCATGAAATACGTCATAGCTTATTCGACAAACAAACAAAAATGATTTTCTAACATAGGAGTTCTATTTGCAATCAAGGATTTGAACTTTCGACCAAGAACGATAAATTCTCAACAATTATGTAATGTTCGATATTACAACACAAGTTTTTCTATTTTGAATCTAAAATGATTGGATTACATCGGGAAGATGAATTTTCAATAGAATACATAAATTGTCAATCAACTAATTGAATTCCGAAAAAAGTAAATATATTTCGAACCTCGAATTGAACAGTGAAATTTTCGGTTGGGAGCATCATTTCTTAACAGAAAGATTACTAGTTTCCAGCAGAACAGTCATCTAACATTAAGATGTTTCACAGTTTCATTTGATACGTGAATGAGCTCAAGCCATCCGAATTGGAATCTTTCAAATTACTTGTGAAACTCATTTGTAGTATATTATAAAACTAAATTTTTGAGAAGTTTTTGATACCCAATTTCAGGATACTCACCTATAGGACTGAAGATGACGAGTATGAAGACCGGGATATTGAGGATCCTCATTTTCCCAAAACGTAGGAAAACCGGGTAGCTAATGAATCTTCTAGAGTTCCGTGAATATATATACTATTCTGACATGTTTGAGTTTTCCCCTTCCTCTTTCCACATGAACAGATTATTCTTGAGGTCTGGTGACATCAGCAATTTTAACAAGCATTACATTATTCATTCAGTTCTGATTGGCCCCTTCTTCATCTATTATTATGTTATCGCGAGGAAGCAAACATTGAAGATGATTTCAGCAATTTTTAAGTTCGAATACAATCTGATTGAATTTCTTCTCCTGTTTCTGCTTCTAACTACAAAAATGAAAATTTTTTTAATGGTACTTTGCGTAAATTAATCCTAAAATCTGGGCTCACTCTCCTACAAATAATAGTACATTACAATACGTGTGACTTGAGTAGCCCATTTTGGCACAGCGTGTATGGGCCACTTAAGTCTCAAGTATCGTATAACATTTTATAGTACCGACCAACTTGAAGTTGCACTTGCTTTTTGTCTATCCGCGACTTGAAATAGGTGAGTACAGCTTCTTGAATTTAGGGACCAAACGGTAGCGAGGGTCATTATATAACCTGTTCAGGTCACATATTAATTTATAAACCTCGATCCAACTCTCTTGTTCAGATAGTGAAAAATATGCAAAAAGTTTTGTTTTCATGATTACCTCAATATTTGTGTATTATTTGACCGTTATCTCCATTCCCAGTCGCCATGAAAAATGTATAGCTATCCTATAAATGTGGAATTTCATAATTCATGATAGACTTTGATAATAATACGAATGAATTTTCACCATCTCGTCTGCATTATTAGGAAAAGCACGCGTCTCATCGAAAAGAGGTGGATAGAATATTCTCTATCTTATTTAGGCAAACAATTTTAGTGTGTTTTGCGTCGGTTTTTCCAACGTTTTTTTCCTTCATTCCTTGTAGGATTGGAAGAAGAACTACGCGTTCCATCTCAAGAATGATCAATAGCAATTTCAGAGATATTTTTTGGGTGAACCTTTCTTTGTGTATTTTTTTCTCATGCTAACGTCATTTTTCTGGAAATTTAATTTTTTCTTGTTTGAAGTTATTTTTTATGTTCAAAATCAAAACTACTTATCATATCGAAGAAAGATTAGTGATGCATTTGTAGCTCTTCCTCTGGTCTACGTCCTTTCTACAACGCGTCCTTCCAAGAAGTAATTGGTAACACATCTGTATATTGATCTTTTTTGTTGGAGACTTTTTGTCCCATTTTTTGCGCGTCTGCATAGTTTGACCGGAGGACGAAAAATTTCACCTTCTTCATCCTTTGTGCGATAAAAAGTTGAAATTTCTATTTCATGATAATCGCGTAGTGCTTTCAAAAAGCAACGTTTTACTAGTCCTGACTCGTTTGTTATCGGAAAGAGTCGCAAGGATAAATTGTACGTCTTCTTAAGTACCCATAAAAGCCCTACGTAGGATTCTTCAATTCCTGAAAAATAGTCTAAAAAATGTTTAGTATGCCTCATTTTTCAGAATTGTCCTCCAGAGTAGCTGACTAACAAACTTGACATTCAGTTTTTGACACGGTAAGAATGTTCTGAGGGCCAATCTGATAGAATAAATATTCTAAAAGATATCGTGCTCACAGCAAGATACACATGCGTGCGTACATACAGGCATACATATAGCCATATGTACACATTCGATGAAAATGTTTACTCTGTTTGATAGGGTCTTAAAACGTGGACATTAAACATAAAAAGTTGGGTGGGTGAGAGAAATGGGTTAGGCGGTGGGAAGAATTCTACTCAAGTCTCATTACATCCGTATACAGGCTTCAACTAACATGTTATTTTGGAGGCATAAAAAATCTGAAAGTTGCAATATCAAGGAAGAATGTCGACATATCAGCACGACAATAGCACGTAGGCGGTTATGGAGGCTTCTGAAAATCTAAAAGAGGGAGTTGTACAGAAATTCGCGACACTCTCTAATTTAAAATATGATATAATAAGATAACAGCAAACATACGTACAACACCCATACACACACGCAATTATCATCATTTCGTCACCCCTGTCAAACGCGTGAAAATGTAGATAATTCACAAGGAGAAGAAAATACTGAGAAGCAGTTAACAGCCCTATCACATTTTTCACCACTAATAAATTATATGGATGATATTTAATGAAAATAGATAATCATCAGCATGATTTTGATCACATCTGCTCATTTAGAAATTTATGCTTTGTGGGTTCTTAGATTCGGTAAACACCCAACTGGAAGAATTTGTAAGTGCTACATGCACTTGGAAATTTTACAACAAACTTGTACTGATTCTCTTGAAAATTTTTGCTGGATTTTCAAG
Organism: Neuroterus valhalla; assembly: GCA_011762715.2. Classification (NCBI taxonomy): domain Eukaryota; kingdom Metazoa; phylum Arthropoda; class Insecta; order Hymenoptera; family Cynipidae; genus Neuroterus; species Neuroterus valhalla. The sequence continues at coordinate 8,979 of WSXT02067410.1, read as the reverse complement.
CTCGAGAAGTTCATTGAGGATGAGTCATCAATTGCATCATTCTTAACAAATCCCAGACATTATTTTAAAGTTTGAATTTTTATTCCGTAATGGGATTTTATATAATATTACAATATTATACATTTGGGATGCGTACCTCAAAAATCTTTTGTAAAATTAGTCTAATACAAATCTCTTATTTCTTAGAATTTTTCATTCTACCGTATTAAATATTTAAATTTGTTTTTAATCATTTGCAGAAGTTTTTAATTTATACATGGCCTGAGGACCAAGTACGAGAATGTTAAATAGAGTAAAAGAAAATTGCTCAAAGCATTTATTTTATTATAGTGAGCTGTGTGGACTAATATTGCTATGATACTTCGTAGTTCCATATAAATATTCAAATCGATGTTGAAGATTGAGAAAAATGTTGTGAACAATTTATTTGGTCACAGAGTATATTCTTCAAAAACTTGGAAGAGTCGCACGGAGCTCTAAAGGTTTCCGATTCAAATGGCACGTCTAAAATTGTTAAACATTCAAATAATTTATTTTCAACAGACGAATACTGTTAAATAAAGTTGCAAATGCTCTAGTTGTTCAAGAAATTGCTCCTTCAAAAAACGAATTTGTCCATGTGTATATTCAAAATCCAAGAGGACATAACGTATCCTTGCCTAATGCCCTGCCTAATATCAAACCAATCGCTCAGTTGTCCATTAACTCTCATACTTGATTTGCTACCATTATATATTGCTTGTATTGCTTTCAGAAGCCACCCAGTCACTCCATATTCTTTGAGGACTTCCTAAAGTTTAGCTCTATTTACCTTATCGAAAGGTTTTTACCGATCAACTAATGCACAAAAAACTATATTGTTTACTCTTAGGCTTTTTTCTGTGATCTGTCTCAAGCTAAATATCTGATCCATACAAGATCTTCCTGGCATGGATGCCCATTGAACTCCCCAGATTCTTTCCTTTGTTACTCCCATGACCTGATTATTAAGTATTTTCGTAAAAATGTTTCCCTCAGTACTTGGAAGGTTAATTGCTCTATAACTATTACAGCCGCTTGGACCACCCTTTCCTTGAAGATTAAGAGAATAATCGCCTTTCTCCAATCACTTGGAACTTCGCTGTTCACAGCACATATAATCATAAATTCACACAGACACACAAACAAATATTCACCACCAAACTTGAGCATTTCAGACGAAATACCATCCAAATCAGCAGCCTTCCCATTCTCTTGTTTTTTAATTATGAAAATGATGTCGACCTAGGTTTATTTTTGAAACTATAAGATTGTGATCCAATCCGTATTCATAACTTCTCATAGCCCTTGCATTTTTTTACAATGCCTCTCAGTCTTTCATCTGGTAAAACAAAGTCGATCATTCTATGGCTTTCGCCTCTGCACCGAGTCTATCTATACTAGTATCATTTTATGCCTAAACCAGGTGTTTGTGATAAAAAATCCTTTTGTAAGCACAAACCGATCGATTTATCCCCATTACCATTTCTTTTGTGTCTCCGAAATGACCAAGTACTTTGTCAGTACCATCGCGTTCCACAGCAACCCAGCCGTTCATGTCTTCGAATATTACTATTTTTCCACCTGAATCACGTATTTCTACTATATCATTCAACGAGTCCCAGGAGGTGTGTTTCGCCTATTTACTGTCACCATCAACAGGAGCATAGCATGCTACATTGAACAGTCTTCTGACTCCAACTTTTATTTTAAACCATAATATTCTCGGAGATACACACTCACACATTTTGAAACGTTCTTTTCCTCTCCCATGCATAATTGGAGCAATTCCTTGGTTGGCGTTTGATTCATTACCAACCCCTGACCAGAGTTCCAGACCATTCTCTATCTCTCGACTGCGGAAAAGGGTCAATTGAAAATATGATAGGGAACCACCCACCATTTCATGGGGAAAAGAAACTGTTGGAAATTGCAACGTAAGTGTCCAAATATGAACTAGCTAAATTATGTACAAAATGATTTAGTTTCATTGAAGAACGCTTGCCTATTAACTACTTGAGTTGATGAGATTACAATATCCATTTGGACGATGTTTAATTTCGGATTCATGTGAGATGTTATGTGTTCGACTAGCGTGGGGTTAATTTGTTGGTCGACGTTATGGACGTCGTCGATCTACTAGTCAGCAAAAGAGGAGTGCTGCCTAAATAAAAGTATAAAACAAATATGAATAATGCTTCTACATGTCCAGAAGTGAAACAATGTGGAAAATGGAATATAATCTACAAATTATGAACTTTTTTACATGAACCTAGACATTGTGATATACTTAAACTTCATATGTAATTAGCTTACGTGATACTGATGTTTTCGTTTTTGTTTTCATTTACTCCTTTAATGGTATCTCAGTAACATCCGTTATAAAAAAAAAACCTTCTTACTTCTAGTATTGCCATCCTATTAAACTGATCAGGCCCGGCGTCGCTGGGCGAAAGCTTGTACAAAAAGAGGGTTTCTTTTTTGTGAAATAAAAAAAATATCCCTCTCCGTATAAAATGAAGCTTCATTGACTAGTAGATCGACAACGTCCATAACATCGACCAACAAATTTGATTTCGGATTCTCATAGCGATAGGAGTCAAAAGGTCATGGATGGTTTAAATGATTTTTTAAATAATAAGTTTCAGTTGATTTCAGTTGACTTTATTTTGGTTTTGCTTAACATTTCGAGCACCAGCGTCACGCTGGAAAAGATCAAGTGTACAATTTATCGAAGAACATAGTTATTTTTCATTACATTACACGGATTTCCTTTTGCCGATTCTTACATCTCAGTTGATAGGAAGGACATCTTCAAAAATTTGGCGAATTTCCCGTTATGTTTTGTAACAAGCAGAGAAATCTGCTGGTATTTACAGACAATTCCTATTTTTTCCGTGTATTTTACTCAAACGTATGCTGTAGCCTTGTAAGAAAAATGACTGCGCAATCAATTAGTGATTATCAATTTACGCGAAGACCTTGACAAACATCTATCCTTGCTCTGTAGACGAGCTCAGTTCCTGGTATTGTTAAATAAATGTGTTTTGAAAGTTTATTATTACTATAATCTGTCTTATCAACACGGAAAGGTACAAATGATGTTACACTACAGACGTCATAGTTATTATGTGTAACTAGATAGGCTCTCTCTGGAATATGCTTCTCAAAATCTTCATCTCGTTCTACAGAAAGACAGTAAAACTCTTCTTTTGAGTACATACGATCATGGCTGTACGTTGATACAAAAACGTTATAACCCCGATGACAAGAAGGTTTCTTCATCCACTCGCGTAATGGATAAAACCGATCAGACTCTTCTAGTTGACCTTGGGGTCTAGAGCCATCCTTCAATTCCAGTTCTATGGTCAACCTAGAAATATCTGGAAATACAGCCGGAGCTGATTTGGTAGAAAAAAAACGCACATTAATAGAGTTACCTTTTCAGTTAATTCAAAAATATAACAACTTTTGTAATATATATGATGGTTCACATTCCACACTATCGGGTGGTTATATTTCTATCAGTTGTGCTATTTCATTTCAAAATTTCAAGATTTCAAATGAGTTGAGGGTTGAATTTATTGTATCTCAACGGTACCGAACAGGGTCCTCAAGCCTCAGTACTTTTTGGAGAGACAGAGTTTTAAAAACGAAATGCTAGTAAATATCTGCTGAAAGGGTCAGTTTGCATCAACGTGAATGTACCTGTTTATCAAAATAGGCGCCAAAAAAAAATTTGCGTTATTGTTATTTGATGTTATATCTTATGATGTTATCTTTTCCCTAAAAATTTTATTCCATTTCACTTCACTCGTTCTCCTTTGTCTGACAAAGAAAAAGAACGACTCTCGAAAAAGATAGCATTTACTGAAAATACATCGCTCTTGAGTCCTCGGTTATAAAGAATGATCGTTGAAGGTGTGTTCAACAGTAACGTAACAGTAACAACAGTTCGTATCTAACTCATCATTGACCTCAAATTTTTTTTCGTTGAGAAATGATTTAATGCCCTCAGTAGACATTTGCTAGTACTCTGTGCCCAAAAAGTCAATAAACTTTGTCTGAAGAAAATACATCAAGGTATGGAAGGCCTGGTTCTAAGCCATAAAAAATGACTTACGATTTATTCGGACTGGAACAGGAGAGACCGATCGCTCGCGCTCCTTAGTATTCGATTTCGATGAACTGGAAGCCTTACTCTTTCCCCATCCGAAGAACTGCGATGAACCTATTTCTGTAAGAAGATATGAAAACTACAGTTTTCTGTGACCTGGTAGAAATTTTAGCTTGTAACTAACTTGTAACTAAATGAATAAGTGAATATAAGTTTTGACTGTTTTTGTGAGTTTTGCATGACTTTCTTGTAACAGATGAAGCAGGAAGCGAAGAATGCCTTCTTGGACTTTTTAGGTATGCGCAAACTGGCCCCTCTTCTCCCACAGTCAAAGCGAGTGCAAAGTAAGTTTTTATGTTACTTTTCTTTGAACTTAGCTGGAGGTTGCATCTTCGCACCTAAAATTATTTTTTATGATTAGCCACAGTGGTAACTTTCGGTCTCCATCAGACTTGGAGAACAGGGGAGGTGTTTGATCTACCTAATTTCTATGACCAGTCACAGTGGTGACTCCCCGCCCCCACGAGATTCGGGAAAAAGGGGAGGTATGTGACCTACATAATTTCTATGACCAGTCAGAGAGGTGACTTCCCGCTTCCGTCAGACTTGGGAAAAGGAGGGAGGGGGGGGGCACCTTCCTTATTTCTATGACCTTGAACAACGGTGACTTTCCGCCCCACGAGACTTGGGAAAAAGGGGAGGGCGTGTCACCTACGTTATTTCTGTGATCAGTAGGGTGGTCCAAAAATGCATTACAAAATTTCTTTTTCAAATCTCCATGCAAAACGCCCGGAAATTTGTTCGAATCCGCAATGAAATAAATGCATTCTTTTTGTTTTGAAAAAAAAAAAAAAATTCAGAGGTGCCGCAAGCCCCGTGAAGTTTAACACGTATTTCCTATAAGAATAAAAGACGTTTTTGTAAATTTCATTCAGAAATCTCAATATAAGATGAATCGAGTTCGAAATTCACCATTTCTCTACAGAATGGGTCATAGAATGCGGATAAAATATTACTTTTCAAATATCACCCCCATAAGTCTGTTTTATAGGGTCCCAAAAAACTCCCATGAGTGAAAAAATGTGTTTTTCGAGTTTTTGGCGCTAATTATGATTTTTTACGGATTTTTTAAAGCAGAATCATTCAAATACATTAAATACTACTTCATACTGATAATTAGATGTTTATTCAAATTTTTCAAACAATTTATTATTGTTTTTAGCAACTTTCTCTCAGAAAAGGGTTAGAAAGTCAAGGTTTTTTCTAAATTTTTCAACTGATTTTCAACGTTTTAGTTAGATCTGGGTGATAATTTTTTTCTGAACTATTAGGTTTTCCATCAACTTCTTACTTAGTGAGGTAATAATTATTACGAGTTAACAAACATGCCTATTTAAACAATTTATTATTGTTCATGACCATTTTCTATTAGATAAACACTAGAAAGTTGTGGTTTTTTCTGGAATGTTTAACTTTGCTCTACCTTTTCAGCTGTGAACAAATAGTAAATAAACATTAGAGAGAATCATAATCCAAATAGTATTGTATTCTTTTAAGTTAATTAATTATTCCAAATTTTCTACTAAAATTCTGGATCTTTAACGCAACAATTGAATTATTAAGAAAGTAGTTCAACTTTTAACCAATGAGCATGTTTGTTAACTCGCAATAATTATTACCGCACTAAGTGAAAAGTCCAAAAAAAACTTAAGCGTTTAGAAAAAACCACAACTTATTAGCACTATCTAAGAGAAGAAAGACACAAACAATAATAATTTGTTCAAACGAATATTATTGTTAAATCAAATTAAAAATTACCTCACTTCTAATGGAAATTGGGCAAAAATTGGAAAATTTCAGAAAAAAACGCAAGTTTCTATCATTAATCAAAGAAAGTATTATAAGCAATGATAATAAATGGTTTGAACAATTATTTTTTAACATGAACTGATTATTACTTCAATCTTATTGAAAAATGATGAAAAGTTCAAAAAACTGCAACAATGCAGTATTAGTCTAGAAGAAGATAGCGATAAACATTTACAATTCGTTTGAACGATTATGTTTGCTAAATTAAATTAAATAATTACCCACTTCAAGTGAAACGTGGAAAAAAGTTGTAAATTTCAGAAGAAACCGCAACTTTGTAGGACTATTCTAAGAGAATATTGTTAAAAATAAAAACAAATTGTTCAAACAATCATTTTTCTTAACTTCAGTTTATTATTACCTTGCTGTAACTGAAACGTTGAAAATATGTGGAAAAATTCAGAAAAAACCTTGACTTTCTAACCCTTTTCTAAGAGAAAATTGCTAAAAACAATAATAAATTGTTTAAAAAATTTGAATAAACATCTATTTATCAGTATAAAGTAGTATTTCATTTATTTGAAACAATATGCGTTAAAAAAACCGCAAAAAAAATCATAATGAGCGCCAAAAACTCGAAAAACCCATTTATTCACTTATGGGGGTTTTTTGGTACCCTACAAAACAGACTTATGGGGGTGATATTTGAAAAGTAATATTTTATTCTTATTCTGTGACCAATTTTGAAGAGAAATGGTGAACTTCGAACTCGATTAATCTAATATTGAGATTTCTGGATAAAATTTACAAAAACGTCTTTTTTCCTTATGGGAAATACGTGTTAAAATTCACGGGGCTAGCGGCACCTGAAAATATTTTTTTTTAAACAAAAAAAAAGATTTTTTTTGGGGGGGATTCGAACAAATTTTCGGGCGTTTTGCATAAAAATGCAAGATAGGGATGGTATCTATCTGACCTACTTCATGTAAGGAATTCACCTTTTGGCATGAAAATTGAACAAGTTGGTCGAAATTCTTGTTCTTTTTTGACTGAGAAAGCTTTTTTCGTCTACAAATCAACATAGAATTGGTTGAAAATTAACCCATGTCAATAAAAATTCAACAGTTTTGTTAAAAATTTATCCTTTTCGGTTGACAAATGAACTAATTTGTTAAAAATGTATCCTTTCAGGTTAAAAATTTACTATTTGAGTGAAAAATTTTATTACTTAGTTGAGAATTAGTCTTTTTGGTTAAAAAATTCATCTTTATTCGTCAAAGATGCAACTGTTTTGACCAGAATATTTATTTTAAATAAACATCTTCTCCTTTTAAATTATCAACCATGACATTTTCCGTGGGAATCAGTCTTTTTAAATATAGAACTAAATAAATTCAATAAATTTAATTAAATAAATTTTTTACTTGCATTATTAGGAATTCAAGCATTTGAAAACGAATTTAATATAATGTTGTACACCATAGTATAGCGACTATTGCAGTCAATTGATTTTAATTTTGAAATTAGATCGATCATAATCTTCTAGTACTTGTGAATAATTGAGACCAAAATGTTTTATGGTAGTCGTCATTTAGAACTGCGTTTTTAATTAGATTAATAGTCCCCGAGATTCCAATTCGGATACTTAGCTTCAGTTCTGGATTCTCAGAAATTCTTAATTTCTGGATTCTCAGAAATTCTTAATTTCTGGGATCCAACTCGCAACGGATTTTCGCCGCATTCAAGTGGAAGAGAGCAGAAGGCAACCAATCTGAAGGTCCGACTCTCCCCACTTTTACGCGCGTGAGATCCTTTGCGAGTTCTTCTATCACCGTATATCGTATTAAAAAAGACTATCAGTGGTTTCCCTAATTTTTGTCGTCCAGAAAGGAGTAAAATTAATATTAAATACGTTATTTTCGGGATGACTAGCCAAATGGCAAAAATAGGTTATTCGTCCCGAAATTCGGGACGATGAGACACTCTGTATCTATTCAGAAAATAAACACAAGGGAATAAATAAACATCGACTGATACATTTTCTTCTGATTTACCAGGATTTAAATTTACTAATCCATTCAGTTTTAAAATGAGAAGGACAATAAAATACAGTGCAAGGTCCAATTTCGACTACGTCTTTGACAACAATCTGTCTTCGAAGCTTGTATAATATCAGCTACTATAATAAAAAATGATTTTCAATCGAACTTTTGCAATGAAAAATAACTCCATTTTATTCTACAGGCCCTACCTCAAATCTTCAGAGCCTATATCTGTCAAACTCAAGAGTCTTTTCTGACGCTGATCCACTTCTTCATTATTACTGACTATTTGAAATCTTTCAAACATACAATAATAAATAACAAAAATGCATTTTTACTCAATTTTTTTCATAAAAAGATAAACGATGACATATACATGCATCTTTGATGATTTATTTCGGGTTTAAAGAATTATTAGAAAATAATGTAACAATAAACATCTATATTTAAGATTCGATAGAGATAAGGGTTATAATAGAATGTCAATTTTGTTTGGTTTCAAAAAATTTGAAGTCTTCGCATTAATTTCAGTTATGGAGAAATTATCCGAATTTTGCCTTTTCCACATTTGGACAAACAATCAATTTTTTGGATCCAGGAATACTTAGAATCTGCACCTACTTCTAGGCTTTGTTTAAAAAAAATCTTTTTTCGAAGTATGATATTTTATTGAATTTCCACTTTTTCAACGGTAGCATTTGGGGAAAAATGAATTTATTGAATTCCTTGATACTATACAGATTATACAGGTATACTTGATCTATACACTATATTACAAATGCATCCTTAGACTACATCCATTTTGGGCAGTAATTGTATATTATTATCTCACGCAGCCATATCCGACTCCTTGATAGATTCCCGTAAATATATGACTGGCTTTCATTTGATTCGAAAAATTCCGACAGAGAGCGCGTCGGCGCATCGGCCCTGGTTCAATCACGTGTTTGACGTTAGCTCTTATGTCATAATTGCCGAAATAAAATTATTCAT
>WSXT02067409.1:0-26806 GCA_011762715.2 Neuroterus valhalla | reverse complement strand
ATATTTTTTGATAAAAACAAAATTGTCAGAGTTGTGGCATTTTCAAAATTCAAAATTATAAACGAAAATCAGAATTTTCAGCCAAATGAAGCAACATCGAAAAGAAAGTCAGGGGGAAAAAATGTTTCTTCATGAGAGCCCTACAAGATGGTGAATACAACTTTTTGGATTTTCTCAAAAAACGAAAATTTCCATTTTGATCGCACAAAGAATAAAAAAAAAATCTGTGAACTCGATAACTTCCGAAAGAATGATCATTTCCGATCGTGCCTTAGCACCAATTTTGAGGGACCGAAAATACAAATCGAGTTCGTTAACCATCTGTTTTGGATCGAAAAGTGAAGAGGGGGAGTATTTTGAGAAAGTTTTCGGATTTTTTTTCCCAAGACATATATGAACTAAACTTACGCACAAAAAAAAAGATCTACAAATTTGGTAAAATTACCTTTTTAATAGGACAAGTAGTTTTTGCTTCATTTATAAAAAAAAACATAAAATGAATTCATTTCAATCAGGAAAAAGAACTATAAAAATTAAATAATAAATTTTTTGAAAAATCGACTAAGGCTAACACTGAAGATTGATAGAGGACAGTTATTCACACCAAAAGAATATCTGTAAATTTGTTATGATTTTCCCCATTGGGCGCGTAGTTTTTGTTTCAATCGTAAAAAATATTATTGAAAATTGAATTTCTAGAAAAACTACACAACATGTGAAAAAAATTAGGCAACAAAACTTCTGTACCACTTTGGACAAATTTCGATCAAGTGCGCACCACGAGACGCACGATAAGAATGTATTCGTTAAAGCCGGAGAAGCTTCAACAAAAGAGAATTCACACTCATCGATTTAAAGTAGTAGACATTTCACTTTAGAGTTCACAAGCCCTATATAAAACTGTAGGGAGGTACAAAATCCGAGCGCGAAGCGCGAGGAAAATTCATAAGCGAGCGCGGAGCGCGAGGTGAGATTACCATCGAGCGCGAAGCGCACGATCAGAAAGACGCCTGCCTAGGCGCGCTCAAACTTGCGAGGGAAGCGAGCCGCGCGTGAAGCGCGCGATGAGAATGTGCCCGCACAACGGGAAATTTTTTTTTTTTTTTGCGAATATATTAAAAATATAAAGGGCGAATCAATTTCCAGTCGGGCAGGCTGTTTAAGCTCAAGTCGCAGAATCGTTTCAGAATAAAATATGTTGTTTTCCAAAGGATTTTAGACGAGACGTATCTTACCGATTCGATGAAAATTTTTTTTGACAAACTTAGGAGCGTTTGAACTTTTGCTGCTCGTGATGTCGTTAATCGGAAATTCATCGAAAAAAATATTCGAGGTCTTCTAGTATTTGAAGAAATACAGATATTTGGCATTTCTTTTAGGATACCTATAGATCTTATTATTTTGTTTCCGATTCCATGAGAAAATTGTAAAAACTCTAAAAATTGACAAAATGGCGGCGGTTTTTCCGAAAATTTTTTAATTTCAATTTCCTCAAAAATCCCAGCGTTTCTTTTTCTGTTGATTTTTCTTCGAATTAGTACGAATACAGACGATATATTCCATATGAGTCTACCTTGTACCTTTTTCACATCTCTTCTTGTTTCTGCACAAATCGGAAATTTTTATTTTCTTAGAGGGAAAAAATTCTTTCTCCTTTCCAAGACGCGGGCACAAGGTAAACTCATGTGGAGTATATTGTCTGTATTCGTACTAACTTAAATAATCAACAGAAAAAGGACCGCTGGGATTGTTGAGGAAATTAAGTTTGAAAATTTTCAAAACAACCGCCGCCTTTTTGTCAATTTTCAGATTTTTTACAATTTTCTTATGAAATCTGAAACAGAATGATATGGTCTATAGGAATCCGAATAGAAATGCTAAATATCTGTATTTGTTCAAATACTAGAAGACTTCCGAATATTTTTTTCGATAAATTTCCGATGAACGACATCACGAGCAGCAAAAGTTCAAACGCTCCTAAGTTTGTCGAAACATTTTTTTTATCAAATCGGTAAAGTACGTGTCGTCAAAAATCCTTTGAAAAACAACATATTTTATTCTAGAACGATTCTGCGACTTGAGCTTACACAGTCTGCCCGACTGGAAATGAATTCGACCTAACGTTTAGTCCTGTGACATTATAGTGACATTTTTTACGCGCGTTTTATAGTGCTTTTTGAAGTATTTCATATATTTAAATACCGTTTCGAAATTCATCCTGATGTAACAAATTCATTTCAGAACATTTGTTTCAGAAACAACTATGTGATTATCAAACAATGTTTTAATTTCTTTGCGTACATCACTAAGGGCACTTCAACATCTGTCTGATTGCTTCATACGTGTGGGGAGAATGTTGGAATCATGAAACTCTAAAAAGTTCCCTCTATATTTTACGATATTTCAGTAATTTGACAAATCAAAGCTGCTTTCATTGAAAAATTGTTTCCTCTCTCAAAGTCAAAGCTCTATATCATCATAATAGACTCAAATTAATAATAGAATGGATTGGTGTTCAGAGATCTAGTAAATGATATTTTTTATCAAAGTCATATCTGCGTAATAATAGTAGGATGCTCATGTGCATTCGAAAGCCTAAGAGAAGCCCGAAATTATTTTGGGTTCCATTACGGAAGTTTCCATAATTTTCGAAGAGGAGGTAGTTTTCCCATACGTGAGGGTTGTCTTCCAAGATTGGTTATTGATGCAGTCAAGATCCCGAGAGAAGTCCCAAATTCTATCCGGCTTTATTTCTATTTTTTTTTAATTCCCATGTAGTAGAGATGCTAGCTTGATTCAAGCTAGAATCTCCACACAAAATGGAAACAGCGCAAATATAAAGTTCTGACTTCCATTTTTTTTCGGATATCTTATTTTTAATAAGCAGTAGGTTTCAGTTTGTGTAGTTTGTTTTCAGTTAACAAATTTTTATGCATTCTGTTCATTTTGTTTAATTTGAATAGTAAAAAAAGAATATATTAGATATACTTAAACATAACGAGGCGTCAGAACGGTAGGATGCCAACTCACACGATCAACTAGATGATACTTAACCGAAAATCACCAAAAATGTAGATAATAAAAGGCTAACTGAGAAGTTAGCCCTAGAAAGTTCTTGCTCGCGGAATCAAGCAAGATGAAGCTAGAAGTTGTTCAAAACTGGAAGATGCTCGCTCGCTCCATGAAGTCATGAAAGTACTATCTCGGGTGAGCAAAGCATGAAGGTGCCAGCCAGTTCTCGTATTTACGTTATAAGATTCCTTAGCATGTTCGTGGTCAGGAAAGTTCTTAGGTTTTAGAAATTGTTTAAAGGCAATACTATTCTTGAAAAAAGTATCTAAATACATGTCAGTTCAAAATAGAAGATATCGAAAGAGTTTTAAAATAGTTTTGTATATAATCAAATACTTTTTTTATAAGAGGAAAAATATAACAGAAAGCTAAGTAAAATCTAACGTATTTGCCGTATTCAAAAAGAAAATTTCTATTATTAAAATAAAAATCTGTAAGGTGCCATCTTATTTTATTTTTTGTAAGGTGTGTGGATATTAGCCTCTTTGAGGTAGTTCTTTTTTTGACTGTTTATTTAATCTAAATATTTTATTTATTTTTTCATCAACATATTCAAATATAAATTTGTAATCCGTTCATTCACGTGCTTTTTCCCTTCATGTTATGTGCACTTTATAGTCCTCTTGAAAATCAAATTCATATCTCAGTTCGTTTGTATGATTTTTGGAAATAAAAATTTTCTTTTGACTAATGAGATCCAAAAGGCTCGAATCTATACGTCGGTGTTTTCACCGTTCTTTCATGCAGAATAAACATAGGCTATTTGGAATAAGAGACCTAATAAATTCGAAGATTCCTAGTTTATACAAAGTATAAGTAGTACCAAGCCCTAAAGATCCGTAGCCTTAATACTGCAGCCATGCCAAGCTTGTTTCCTTCCAAGTTTTTGATCTTCTATTGGTAGCTTTATTCGATAATATATTTTCTGTGTCGTCTAAGGTACTCCCAGCTTGCCTTAATTCTTCATTATTTATTTGCTTCGGTAGCTGAAATAATCCATCCTTTATTTTATCTATATCTTTCGCATCAAATCTAGTGTCGTACGTGACATTTATCCATTCGAAGAAATTTTGTTCAGTTTCTGTATTTAAATCTAAGGTGTCATGATTATTATGTAATTTACAATTTTGTTTACAATTGTTGTTGTTGACAATTGTTGTTGTTTACAATTTTTGATGTGGTATACCATATTTACCGTCTGATATAGCGTTTATGGCCGTGTCCATATCTTCCGTTGTTTCGTCGATCATGATAGCTGTCATTACTAGTTTAGAGTTTACGTGGCTGTCCTTTGCTGCTTTATTTAGTCAAGTGCTGAAAGTCCTCGCTAGATTTATTTTGTTATTCTCTTAGGCTTCGCTGATTTGTTGATTCATTAAGGATGAATCGAGAATCATTTTTACAATTTTTGTGTGATTTGATAACACATCATTTAGGGCTTTATTATCATTTTATACTTTATCAAATTCATTATTGATATCTGTGAGATCAGAATTGGATAAAGATCCGAAGAGGGTTTTTGAGATATCCCCTACAAAGTTCGCTAATCCTATTTAGGACCGTGGTTTCCCTAGTAATTTTTTAAAAATGTTTTCTTTCGCCATTAATCTATTAAATCTTGATTCGACTAATTAGATTTCGAATTGAGGTGTGCAGTTCCTGTTACAAGTTGTCCTAATGAGGCTCATTGTTTTACTGATGGTGCTCACGCGTCCCTCTGTGGACGTTGAATTGATTCCAATGATTAGTTTCCAGTTTTCATGACTTAAGTAAACCTTCAACATTTCCCTAATATATACATTTCCATGTATTGGTGTGATGGTAAAGTTAACACTAATTGTTGTGGCTAGGACCAGGAGCATCCATATCGTTTTCATACATAACATGAGGCATCAGGTTATCCATATGGATTTGACTACTTTTGCTTCCCACTTGTATGAATAAGTGATTGTTATCCAATACTTGGATGATTTTGAAAGGGCCCTTTCAGCTTGAGTCGAGTTTATTCGTTTGTGAGTGGTTAATCAATTTTACGTGTTGCCCGTTTTTGTACAAAGTATCTTTTCTTACTATTTTCTCGTCCAGCCTTTTCTTTGTTTTTTCTATTTCCAATTCTATTCTTTGTCTAGCTTTTTCTATATTTTCATCATGTTTTTTCTTCCATTCTCTAATGACTTCTTGTGGAGTTAGGTAAGGAGAGTTTGGGATTGTGGATGGGATGTTAGGGTCTCGTCCGAAAGTTATTTCAGTAGGTGAATTAGTAGTATGCTACTTTATTTTCTTTTCCTATTACATATTCTATTTCATATTTATATTCTTCCATTCGTGGCCTCCATCTTAGTAATCTCGAACTTGGATCTTCAACGTTATGTAACCAGACCAAAGCTCGATGGTCTGTTTGGACTTTAAATGTTTTTTCTAAAACATACTGTCGCAGTCTTCTCATTGCCCATACTATGGCCAAAGCTCCTTCTCAGGGGTAGTATGGTTTTCTTCTGCTTCGCTTAGTGTCCTGGATAAGAATCAGCATGCGTGTCCTTTCTGGGAAAGGACGGCTCCTCAACCTTGATTTGGAGCGTCTGTTGTGGGGGCAAATTGTTCTTCAGAGTTGGGAAATCTTGGGACGGGAGCTCATGTCGTAAATCGTAGAATGCTTTCTCACAATCTGGTGTCCAATCGAAGTTTTTTTTTTGTGTGTCAGTCTGGTTAAAGGTCGAGCTATGCTTGAGAAGTTTTTTATCAATTTTCCGTAGTAACCTACTTATCCCAGGAAGGATTGAACGTCTTTTACTGTCTTAAGGGTCTTGAAGTTTCAAATAGCTTCTATCTTGACTGGGTTAGGTTTCACCCCTCCAGCTGTTATTGAATGTCCTAGGTATTCAAGTTCAGGTTTGAGGTATTCGCACTTGATAGGTTCTAATGTCAATCCTAATTTTTTTACTCTTCCGAGAACTAATTGTAAGTTTTTATTATGTTCTTTTAGGGTTTTTTCAAAGATAACTATATCGTCAATGTAAGCGAAGCAACTTTCCCTGTTGAACCTCTAAATGCATTATCCATCAATCTCTGAAATGTTACTGGTGCATTTTTTCATCCAAAAGGCATCTTATTATACTCAAAGTGTCCTTGTGATGTTGAAAAGGCTGTGTATTTTTTTCATTCTTCCTTCATTGGAATCCGGTGGGATCCTGCGCTCATGTCGAAAGCTGAAAAGAATTCGGCTCTACCTAGTTGATCGAGAACATCATCTATCATAGGTAAACGGTATGCGTCTTGGTCTGTGTCCTCGTTGACTTGTCGATAATCGATGAGCATTCTTAGCTTATCTCCTTTTTTGGGTACGACCCAAAGCAGTTAATTAAAAGGAGATTGGGATGGTCTTATGATTCCTTTTCCTAAGAGTTCATTAGTTTCTTCTTGGAAGAGTTCTCGATGTTTTTTAGATATTTCATGTGATCTCAGTTTTATTGTTTTGCCTGAGTTGAGGACCATCTCATGTTCTATAAGGTTTGAACAGCGTAGAGGGCCGGTTGGTAGAGTGAATACTTCTTGGTATAAAGATTTCAGCTTGTTGATATCTTCCTTGGTTTCCTCTTCCGAATGTTCAATTTTGGATGTTCTTTATAATTCAAGTAGTCGTTTGTGGTGCTTTATAATATTATCAGGTGTTCCATCCCCTTTTTGCTGAGTATTCTTGTCCCAAGAGCGTGTGGAGAAGATTTTTTCAAATTTTATGGTTTCCAGGATTTTTACTGGTTTCGTGTGGTAATAAGAGAAGGATAGTTTTGATGGTTTATCCTTCAGTGTTTGAATTCCGTCGGGAAAATCTTCATAGTTTTCCATCCATACATCTTGATCTTTTTTATTTACCGTTAGCTTACAGATAGTTGCTGATCTATTTTGTGCGTATTTTCCTTCTTTAATAGGCAGAGTCTTTTCAGTTTCTACCACTAGGTATTGTAGGACTTTTGATTAATGAAAGATACTAAATTTTTAAGTGTGAGAGCATTGCTCGCTCTCAATATATCTTTATAACATTTCACAACAAGTACGAAGTACGTATTTTAGGTTGATCCGCTGAGGGCAGAGTTCCTGCTTATCTCAGAGTCAAGAACAGTCTGCTCTTCACGAGCATAGTACATATTTTTAAATGTTTGCTAAGACCTACTTTTTAAGAGATCGTGCTTTCTTTCGAAAGGCGTATAACATAGACCTACTTACGAAAGATCGAATGTCTAAATGTGGAGTGCCTGCTATATAGGTCAATTGACTGAATATACAATAGTATTCGGATGTGATTGCGTATCTTGTGAACTTATTAAGGAAGGTTTGTCCTATTATTTCTTCTTCAATACTAGGAAAATCTGATTGCACGATGTTAAAAAGATGTTTTTGCCGAAACAGTTCATGTAACATGCTTCTAAGGATTAGTGTGTGTCGTTTGCCATTAGAAAATTTTTGGTAAATTTGAATTTCGGGACATCAGATATTATATTTTCTTTTATTATATTATGGGCTGCTCCTGTATCTAAAAGCAATTTATACTCTCTACCTCACCTCTCTGCCTCACCTAGGGTGGTCGTTTCTAAAACTGGTTGTTCTGAAAACGCTGAGGTTTGGAGGAACATTGGGATTTGAAATGTCCTAACTTTCCACAATTGTGACAATTCATTTTACTTCTATGTGCCAGCGACATGTGTTGGTTTGGTCCTCGGGGGGTTGTACCTGTAGTGTTGGCAGATGGTTCCGGAGGGAGATTTGGTCGCACAGGAGTCCTTGGTGTGGATTTTGGGAGGGTGTTGGTTGACCTTGTGGGTTGTGATTCTTCTATCTACATTGCTGTTTCGGCTGCGTATCCCTGGGCTTCCGATAAGGTACTCGGATTCAGAAGTCTTATCTGAAGGCCTATTTCTCTTTCAAGGTTTAGGAGATCGCGGTTTTGCTTCTTTTTCTTCCATTTTTATTTTCATTTTTCTGTGGAATTCGAGTATTGCGCTTGAGTAGCGTAATTAATTTCGTTCATTATTTGGCAGAATCTTGATGTGAAATTCTGGACTGTTTCCGTAGGGCCTTGCCTGCATGATTCTAATTGACTTGAAAGTTCCAAGATTGAGTTTGTTTGTTTCAGGATTTGTCTAAGTGCGTCATAGAGGTCATCGTACGAACTTATTGCAAAGGACCTTATCGCATTATTAGCAATAGATGTTATTTTTTGTGCTCTAACAAAGTCGAGTAAAAGTCCGGGTTGTGAGCATTGTAGTCATTATTTCTATTGTCCCTGAGGTGTCTTTCGATGATACGGGTTCTTCGAGTGCCAGCGTCGGTTCCTGGATTTTTCCTAAATTTTCGTTTTTCAATATAGTTTCATTTCAGGCATGTCTATTTCCTATTTTGTCTTCTGTTGTGTGATCTTCCCTTTCTGTTCCCGTCCCTGGGGGTCCTATTATTTTTGCAATCCGGGATATTTCTCTTCTCCTGTTTTCATTTTCTTTCACAAGTATATCGACGCTTGAAGTTACATTATCCATAGTTACCGTAAGATCATTGATTTGGGATAGTATTTGTGCGAGAAGGTCTTCAGGGGAAGGTGATTGTGACCTAGACATGGTTGCTATGTGAAAGGGATTCAGTATTTCTTCAAGTGAGTCGTCAGTAGTGTAATCGTCTGTGTCTGTTGTATATGTGACTGGATCCTGGTAGTTTTTAGATTGTTTATCCAGTGTGAATAGTTTTGTAGAATTTCCACGCTTTCTTTCCAATTTTACTACAGGATAATAAGGACAAGCGTACTACAACAATTCTCCTTTTATCGAGTAAGGGTTTTTATTTTTTTAGGGGAGGTGAGGCTTGCGAGCACGCGAAGTATGCCTCACCCAAATCTCAAAATTCAGCCTCGCCGAAAAGTAAACTAACTTTTGGTTTTCTGTTCGTCTCCTTCCTCAGACAGCAAGGAGGACTAACACTTATTGAGATTTGCTTTACGATTTGTACCTAACCATACAGCTATAAAAACTTACAGTTATTCCGCTCTTTTCGCAATAGTCGAGATGAAGTCCGTCGAGCTGCAGTGACGGCTATCTGCAACGTGAATCGGCTAGCTGACGGGTCTGCGAGCTGCTACTGCTTATCGTTGACTCATTCAAATTTCCTTCTGAGTTTTTCAGATCAATAAATCTTCCTATAATAGTGCCTACTACATTCAGCTACTAGTTTCAAAATGATCTGATAATCCCAGTTTCTGTTACAAAGTTTCCGTAGAATTTCCTTCGGAGTCTTAATCTGTTGAATTCCGTGGAATTCGATTTATCCTTCAGTCCACCAGTCGAGAAAGCTTAATTTTGATTCAAATATTCCGTGGATATATTTTTTGAATCGTTTTGAGACTATCTTGGCAGGATCGCCAAAATGTTAAGCCGAAAATGGTTATATAAGGTTTTTAAAAAAACTACGTCACACTGATTCCTCAGGATGACGTTCCTTTATCCAACTAATGGGTGCAAATGATTCGTTTGGCACAGAGATTAAGACTGTCTAATGGTCGGCTGCTGGTTCCTTATATATCTACTAAAGGTATTAGAAGATATTAGGGCAACATAGGTCAAAGTCGCATGCATTACAGCACCTAACAAATAAAATGGGTCATATGAGTTGATGTGTTACTGATTGTCGAAAACTGGCACGAATTCTCAATTTAAATTTTATAAATTTCCCCGATCATCTCATAAAGTGAATCAAAAAGGAGGACGGATCGCTGCCGTGAAAAAAATAAAGTCAGCAACATAACCTCACTCAAATGACTGACAGATATAGATGTATATCGTTTAATTATTATCGATACTTATTATTTTAATATCAATTGCACTTTTAGTGGATCATATTGGAAACCAAAATCAAATGATACAATATGTGGTACACATTTCGTTTAATGCAAAAGCAGACGAGCAATTGAGTCTTAGCTACATTCCACTTTGACCGGGAAATGACTGGTTTACATTGTCCATTGCGAATTCATCCTCTTCTACTTAAAAAATCGACTACTTGTTTAGAATTCAAACCGTTTTGTTGAAAATTAAATTTTTTGATGAAGGCGCATTATTTTAATTTAAAATTCACCTCTGGTTGAAAATATAACTGCATTGTTGAAAATCATTTCATCTTTCTTTGGTGAAAATTCAAGTGTTTAGTTGAACATTGATTTTTGAATTGAAAATTGGACTATTCCTTTGAGAATTTATTTACTTCGTGGAAAACTTGCCTTCTTTGTAAGAAATTACCCCTTATGGTCAAAAATTAATCTTTCTGCTTAAAATACATCTACTCATTTGAAGATTCATTATTCTAGTTTCAGACTTGATCCCATGAAAGTTTGTCTTTTTGAATTGAAAATTCAATTATTCCGTTGAAACTTCACATATTTTCTTGAAAAATCGATTTTTTGTTGAAAATTATGTTTTTCTTTGGAAGTTACAATTCTTCTCCAAGAATTCTTCTTGACGGTTAACAGTTCAAGTTATACAGTCAAACATTTGTATTCAAGGCGAACATTCAACCATTTAAAAACTCTTATGGTGGATTTGAAATTAATTTTTGGAGCCAAAAATTTCACTTTTCTATTTTGATTTAAAAATTTTTTATGGTTCAAGTTTCAACCGTTTCTAGTTAAATCTATTTGACAATTAATCTTCTTGTTTGAATATTCACCTCCATTGTTGAAAATTGAAGTGCCCTAGTTATATATTTATCATTTTAGCTGAAAATTCATCATACATAGACCGTATTTAGCTGCAAATATATTAATATAATTACTCAGTACACACATATACGAAATGGTTTTGCTAGTTCAAAATTTTTTGTATTAGCTAGTCATGAATTTTGAACATGTCTGTAAATATAACTCATATACTATTAAAAATTAATTTTCACGATGAATTTGTGAAATCTTAAACTCGAAACCGATGTTAAATATGACGTAGTGCCTTTTTTGTATTCTTACATGCCTTTATTTTTATAAAATATGAACTGCTGTATAACTATGAATTTTCACATTCACTCGTTGAAGGAAAACTACTTTCTAAATAAATTAAATCGACAATATTCATTATGATCCTATGTAAAGATATACAAAAGTCTCTTGCTAAAGTGTCTTCTTCAAGTCATCAGAGAGCGGCACAAGGTATTCACATTTTCGTTTTTCCTTCTGATGCATTTTTTCCCTCATATAAAAAATATTAGATAATATACAAAACTATTTTAAAACTCTTTTAATATCATCTATTCAAAATGCACAAGTATTTTGATACTTTTTTCAATATAAGTATTGCCTTTGATCGAATTCTCAAACCCAAGCCCTTTCCTGACTGTAATTATGCTTAAGAATCTTATAACCTAAACGCGAGAACTAGCTAGCACCTTCATGCTTTGCTCGCCTGAAATGGCACTGTTATGATTTGTTGGAACGATCGAGCAGCTTCCAGTTTTGGACAACTTCTAGCTTCATCTTGCTCGATTCCGCAAGCAGGACTTTCTTGCACTAACTTGTCATTGTCGCATGCGTTGGCATCATACCATTAGGACGCCTCGATAAGAATAGTTAGAATAATCACTTCCTACACTCAGGGAGAGCCCGGAGAAATACCAAGTCTACACTGAGAAAAATATCGAATATCTGCAACACGGCGCTTTCTTTGCATAAAAACCGCATTGAATTGGAACGGTACCCGTGTCAATTCAACAAAACAGTATTTTGAATCAATGCAGCAGGGATTTTTGATTCTATGCGTTGCACCGTGTTGCCTTGAAACGATTGCGCTTTGATTCTAGACGCTGCGAAGCGAAGACTTCTTCTTGCTTGAAGCGTTTCAGGCAGTGCCGGCGGAACAGCTCATGTCCGAGTGGGTTAAAACCGGCAGAAAGTGGGATAAGGACCGCTTTTTAAGAAAAATCTCATTACTGGCTGATTTTCCGAGCGGGGAACTTCCCCACACATTCCACTTCTTTCGGTGGCTCTGGTTTCAGGGAAAGTATATGAGAAACTTGCAACTCCCGGCAAAAACAGAACGGTACCATTTTGTATCGAAGCGGTTGCCGCAAAACACGAAGCGCCGTGTTGATGTAACACGGCCCTCGTTTCCCGCAAGTCGAAAAATAAATCCTCAATTCCTCAAATTTGATCTGGTGGAGGTCCTGGCGCCAGCACCTCCACTAAAATGTCGGTTTTTTGAGGAAAATAAAGAGCCCCAAAAATAGCCCAAAATTCAGGCATAAATGGAATATTGAAATTCCATTGTGAAGGTGCTGGGGGAACAGACCTCAAATATATGAGGTTGTGATTGGAGGGTGGGAAGAATGTAAAGAGGTAGGGAGGTTGGAAGAAAAGTACATTACTCTGGGACTTGACTCACTAGACAGATGCACTCTATGGTTCTTGTATTGAAGGAGGTAAATAGGGAATCAATGGTAAAATAAAGTTAGAAGGAAAGAGATGGTATAAGTTGGGAGGGTGAAAGGATGAACGTAACAAAAAGTTATTTGGATAGGTGTACGTAGTTGGCGAAAAGAATAGTTCGAGGAAGCAAGTGAAGGCACTAATATAGATGATGAAATGTACACCAATTATATATGTTTTTTTTTCAAATTTTTTTGGATACAACTTCCCTGTGGCTTACATGTTTACCACAGGAATGAGGAATACATCTTATACCACTTCAACCTTAAAATCTCAACTTAGGCATGATTTTTTTGGTTCTCGTGGAATAAAATTATTTCCGATTGGTATGTGATAAGTGATTTTAAGCTCATGAGACTTTTCCTACTCGATCCACTCGTGCAAAAATTGTCTTACTCGCTAGATAATCACCTCTCACACACATTTCAAAATGTGCTCTTATCTAGCCTTTCTAACTGGAACCTGGAAGTTTCGTAAGATGGTAATATGTTTGTCCAGTGCGGTAATCAGTTATAACTGCTTTGTATGGAGTAGATTGCCCACCCGGGAAAATGCTGTTTCAGATTATTTGTTGTGGCGTAGGATTAGTAGCTATTTATGGGGAAGAAAATAAATTATATTCAAAGAACAAATATAATCAAACTGAATAAAATTATATCGAATATGTACTTGGTGTGGTAGGATATTGCTTCAATCTATAGTTATTTGATGCACGACCCCCATTTTTTTAGTCAGAGACTAAAAAAATAGAATCAATAAATAAAATTTAAAGAAAATCTTTTAAATCTGTTTGAACTTTTAAGAATTGCGCTCTGAATTATGGAATTCTTTCCAGGAAGTTCTGGAATCCTATTATAAAATTTCTGTTGAATTAGCTAGTTGGTAAAAATTTAATTTGCCCCATGGATTCTCGGAAAAATTTGCATTGCTTGAAACCTAATATGTTCAGAAAGTCCTGCAAAATATAGGAAACAGCCTTCAAATCTTGTTCTTTTTTCCTCATCAATAAGATAAATATATCAAATATTTTGAAATTTTTCGCAAATAGATTTCTGAGAATAGAAGAGAATATAATTTTTTTCAGGAATCCACAGATTCTCATTACCCTCTTGAAAACCTTTGATTGATTCAAAACGATGTTTTTTCCTTGATATTTTCAGAAATCAATTCATGAAAATGATCGAAAAATTCCCGAAATTTTTTGAGGAATATCTATAGATTTCAAGGCACTTTTGATCATTTTTTGAATTAAATCCGAGATTTTGGCAAGAAGCTCTTGTAAAATATTGTAAGGTTCGAAGAAAATAAGAACGTTTGCTTCGAATTTCTTACATAAGACAATGCGAAATGATTTCAATTGCAAGAAGAAAGTTATAAGAATCTGGAATCTGGAAGAATTTTTGAAGATTCTGAATAAAATTATCTGATTCCGCAGAATTTTTTGGGAACTGTTGATAAAATATGAATCATATCAAAATACATTCAGGAATTTCGTAAAAATTCTAAACTTGAAGAGCTATAATACAATTGAGAACAAAATATGAATTTTCTCAAGCTTCAGAAAAATAAGCTTCGAAAGATTCTTGAAAGAATTCGGACAGCACAAGAATTTTTTCTGAGATTCTTAGGACAAGTTTCAATTCTAGACAACGATTCCCGATTTCGAAATATTACCTTGACAGAATATATATTCTGAAAGTTTTCCGTGATTGTCAGAGAAGGAGCAGGACTTCGACAACAAATTTAATTATTTCAAACAATTTGTAGAAGATGCAGGAGTCAAGAAACAAAATATAGATATTCAAAGATCTTGAAAAATGTATGCAGTAGAAGCAATATTTCCAAAAATGAATAGATGTCCAAGAAATATGAATAAACTGAAACTTCAAGAATTTATGAATGTATAAGATATATTCCATCATCAATGCTTCCTCTACCTCCTCAGCAGTAATTGGTGGGCAATAATTCTCGGATGTCATGAGGTTATTGCACAGCTCCTTGAAACTACTCGTTTAGTTGATGCAAGCACTTTTTGGTCTCTTCATCAAACGTTGATTTAGACCTTCGATTTGAATGCATCTCTCGCCGAATGATAAACTGAACAAATAATGATCCAGAGGTCAGAATCCTCTGGGAGGTCCTTACGAAGGATAGCATCCATTTGAGCCAGATCATGGGGCTTGGGAGGAATCTGAATGTTAATGTTTCTCCTTGTCCTCAATTTTGCCATTGTTTTCCAAGCAAAGCCTTGTTTCAGCAGTTGACCCTAATGCCGCATCCTGATTATCGTCTGCGGCTTGTCATTGTAGAGGTTCAGGAAGTGTTCCGCATGCAACTTTTGTTCGCAAGAGGTTTACGGCATGGTTTCATTACACTTGCTGTGGAAGGTGCGAGAGCTGGGTGTTTTTGGTACCACAAAGTGTGCGGGCGCGCCGAGTAACCTCTGCGATAAGGGACAGTACTGGCATCGTAGCAATTGAGCAGGTCATAATCAAGTAGATCAAGCCGTGAAGAAGGTCCATTGTCTCGCCAGTTCATATTTTCATCAAATTCAGCACCACGAACTCTACGACGATCGGCAATACTTGCCGAACAATTGCTGACTGCTCTGCGATTCCGAGAAGAACGAGCTCAAGGCTTTAGGTATCACAACGCGATAGATATTGCATATGTAGAAAAGCTTGCTTATCAACCCGTCCAATCCCCGCTTACACAACGCATGTCATAAAGGCGGACGTGCACGTGCTTCATTGACATCTTTGTCGCTCTTATGACGTTGGCCGCGATCCTGCCCTTCCGAACGCTCCGAAGGGGATAGAGGCCGACTGTAACATCGGAGGCAAGGAAATCGAGAAAAAGGAGAGGGACAGAGATCTCAGAGAGCATCTGCAATGGTATCATCAAAGACATTCGGTTGAAATGGCTGTTCAAATAACCCGTATGCCAGAAATATGCCGTGGCACTTGCTGAGTGGATGCAGAGAGCAGTCATACTTGGGTCGCCCCGTATCCATCAGACACACGGAGGTTCCACTGGCCCTTGATTGTGATTTCGTCGTGCATGTGATCACTCAACTCACGGTCGCGAGACGGGGCCATAGGTGTAGTTAACTGCGGTTCTACTGGGACATTGTGCCATTTTCCTGAATGACGGTTGATCCCCGGAGGACCCTGCGGTGGTTGCTCAACCAATGCTTTAATTATTATATGTAAACTCGCTCGTCATCATAATATGGGACATTCTTTTATAAATCGTACGGATTTGGACCAAAAAAAATTGCCACACCTCCAAATCTCCTCAAATTTTTTTTAAGAAGTTCTCATTGCATATAAACAGACGCGTATACGAGGTTTTTGCTCAAAAAATTTCTTTTCCGGGAATACGTCCATTTTGAATTTTAATGCTTTATCCCATTCTGTTACATGCTAAATTCATTACCTCTGGGTCTACTGATGATATCGCTAAAATTTTTATTTTATTTAGAGGTAATAATATCAGCTTCCATTCACGTGAATGTTGTACCTTCAACTTAAGTATCTTCAAAATAATAACAATTTGATTGTTCAAATAATATTATCATAGTGTTAACCAAAACGAAATCGATTATGATAATTACTATCGTATTCGTAATTTTTTTAGCTACCAAAGCCTTTTTTCAGAAAGATGGGGCCGTTACTAGTTGAAGAAAAAGAAAATAATTTCAACTGCGTTTCACGTAGTGCGGGCAGCGCTCGACGAGACGGCACGGTTTCGGGCGTATCTGAACATGCAGTCTCGAACTACTTACGCAGTTTTCCCTTGGGAAAACCTTTATCATTTTCTCACTCTCAAACTAGAAACGGCCCCATCTTCCTGAAAAGAGGATTTTGTAGCTTGAACTATAACAAATACAATAAAAAAATATTCAATCAATTCCTTTGTGGTTAACATTATGATAATATTATTTAAACGATTAAATTGTTATTATTCTGAAGGTACTCAAGTTGGAGGTATAACATTCAAGTGACTGGAAGCTGAAATTACTACCTTTCAAATAAAAAAAGAATTGTGCCGATAACATTAGTAGAATCAGAGATGATGAATTTAACACGTACAAAATTGGATAAAGCATTGAAATTTACGATGGTCACATTTTCGAGAAAATTTTTTTTTTAACAAAAACCTCGAATACGTGTCTGTTTATTTTCAGTATAGACTCTAAAAAAAATTTTTGGGATCAATCAGAATTGTTAAGTTAAAAAGGTGTTCAATTTGTAAAAGAATGTCCCTAATATAATGTACATGGGTTAAAACAATTTTATCTGAAGCTTGACTTTATTCCGTACAAACAATAAGAATTACCAAATTGTCAAACATGTTGTTTCAAATTGAAATCATTTTTTTTACTGGGATTACTGAGGATTTTTCGGAGAAATGCAAGAATGTTCTGACGTCTTAGACGTCCTATTCCTATAACCTGAAATGTAATGTCATTATGCTATGGGAATGGACTCTTGAATAGAGCACACACCATCATGAACGAACCCTTCCCATCGAGATAGATGATTGTTGATCCAAGTGTAAACGATTAAAAAATCAGTCCAAAGTTGGACCAGGATTTTATCATCATTTAAAACTTCTATAGAGTGACGAACAAACTTCGTAAGGAGGACATCCACTGACAACTCAAGTCGAGTAATAGTCAACCTTTTCAATGTTTTTACCTTCGTCTTAGAACAGACAAGAACCGTGTACACTTTAGCCTAGTGGTCGGTGGATCTTTTGGAAGTAACGGCAGCCAGAGCTTGTTGAGATGCGTTACAAAAGCGATGATTCCTCACGGAATTCTTTAACATCACTTGAAACCACAGAGGATATGATATTTCTAAAAGATCTGATAGTTTCTGAATGAATGTGATGTACCCGAAGATGGATACCGACTCATTCCCAGAGCGTGGCAGTGGCATCTTGGTCAACTGGTTTGGGAGACGAGAATGGCTGCTCATCTGCATTGGCGATTTAAGTGCTCGACAGTGATCTAAGCTTGTTTGATGATATCATCTCTTCCGAAGAAGTCATCCAGGTATCTCCTTATAGTTGAGGTGGCTCTAGCGAGTGGAAATCTAGAGCCTCTATGTTTGACGAGAATGGCTGCTTATCTGCACTGGCGATTGAAGTGCTCGACAGTGTTCTGAGCTTGTTTGACGATATCATCTCTTCCGAAAATATCATCCAGGTATCTCCTTAGAGTTAAGGTGGCTGTAGCGAGTAGAAATCTAGAGCCTCTATGTTTGACGAGCTGCTGCATAGTACAAAACGCAAGAAGCGAGGCGAACACCGAACCGTACGTCATTGTTGTTAGCTGGTACGAGTAAGTTCCATTATGTTACTTTCTCCAAATGATTCTCTGAAGATCCCAGTCATCCGTATGCACTATAATTTACCTGTACATTTTTTCGATGTCTGAAGTATATATGTTATGAAATTGGCGTAACCAGATCAAGATATCAAAAGATTATGTCTGAAGCTTGAGTCATGTGAGTAGAATATGGTTCAGTGAAATACCAGAAGATGAGAACTTTGACGCACTAAACACTACTCAAAGTTTTGTGGTGGGGCTGCTGAGCCGAAGTACCCTATGATGAGGAATATAGATGACTCGAATTGGCCCAGAATTTCCGGCTCGAACCTACTTCGTGTGATTTGGATGTCAATACTCACGTACGCAATGAAAATTGGCTTTCTGAAGAGATAAACGAGCTTGGAGCTTTTTGATAACCTTGATAACATTTGCAGAGCTGCTGATTGCGAGGAGCCAAGCTGATCAGTAAATTTTTGAAGTTGCAGTATGATGATGTGATTCACCTGAACCATCGTCAGTGGCTGTCAATGAATAAGACGGTCAGATTATTCTGCTGATGATTGATGCTGACCGATACATTTGTAGCACAGATTGTTCTGCACATAATTTCAATACGACTTCGAACTGACATATCCGTAAGCTTCAGACAACTCGCAATGTCATGCTTGAAAAAACAAAGGAAGCATTTGCCAGCAGTAGTCTTATCATCTGAAACGTGATGAGCCCTGACTGATTGTTGATTCTACTGAGAGGTAGGTCTCCGTGATTTTTTACGACTTAGAGTCAGCAGTCAGGTCATCGAAAATTCGACAAGTTTTTCCTATGTTGGACGGTCCTCGGACAATTCTAAATGATATTTCTAAACTTCGACTGACTATGAATCCCATCGTTGAATCCCATCAAATAACTGAACATTTCCGTGCTTAAAGTATTCAGTTAGGTGGATACTCTAATGAATAATACAAGTTATAATATAGCCTTGGATGGAAGGACTGACTTGGAAGTGAGTTTAATAAGGTGGAGAAAAGTTTCGTCGAGAGTATACAATGAATCACACGTTAGTCAAGGAGTCGTTTCGATTATGAATGAGAGAGCGAAACAGCATGTCAAAAAGTATAAATGTGTATCACCTTCATTACTCTGGGTACTGGGTCATTTCGGAGACCCAAAAACGAATGGTAATGGGGATGAATTAATTATTTTATGCTCAAGAAAGTGTTTGTTCATTGCAAACACTTGTTCGAGGCATGAAATGACATACATGTATACTTGGTGCAGTGGAAAAGCCATAGTATGATTGTCTTTTTTGTATAGGACGAAAGACTTATAGAAATTGTGAAAGATACAAGAGCTACGAGAGGTTCTGAATTCGGAACGGATCACTCTTCAATATTGTCAAGACTAAACCTAGGTCAAGGATGCAGAAGAAGAAGATTTGATAATAAATCAAAACAAACGTGAGTAGGAATAGAGAATCTGCGAAAAACAGAAATACAAACAGCATATCGTGAAAAGCTACGAGAAAAGAAATTTTTGACAGCTGCTGCATTCATAGTAGTAGGACAACGCAACCGAGGCATGTGCAGCAGCAACACCAATTTTGGGAACGCGTCTGTCCCATAAGGTTAGTTTATCCGTTCCTAAGACGACAGTTGCCCCACAATCCGAACGCAGCGTTCGCCGACAGGGAGAACAGTTGTCAAAAACAGAAGGCATATTGCAGTACTACAGTTTCGCACAACGAAGTTACCTATAAATGCCGCTGCTGTACCAAATTTCTTTCCGTGTAGATAAATGTTTGGGGAATTACAAAGAAGATTAAAAGACAAAGATATGAAACAAGAATGTAGAGGGTACATGGATAATACCGCATCTTCAAGAATGCATCGGAAGTGTGTGTCACTGTCACTGTAGGGGTAAAGTAGGTGATGCTTGGTGGAATGAGGAAATACCCGTAGCAGTCAACGAGAAAAAAGAAGCCTTCTTGACAATGTTGCAAGCATATTTGAGGTCTAAGCGATAAGGAAAGGACTAGAGAAGTATATGATTATGGGTAGGATGAAAACGAAGAGGAAGAAGATACAAAAATGCAACACGATTTTGTAGGAATTAAGAAACTATTATGGAAATGGGTTAAGAAGACTAGGAAAGTTATCTCTGAAGTAGTCGGAATAAGGAATGCTGATGGTGAAATAGTATGAGATTCGGACAAACTTAAAGACTGTACGACTGGTTTTTTCAATGAGCAGTATAAAGGTGAAGCCATGCAGCATAACAACCTTGATACACACGAAGATACGTTAGGGGATTCCGAATAAGGTGGAAGAAGCAGAATCGGTATCGACAGCATCATTTCCGTGATTTTGAAACCAAAGAATGGTACGGCTGTAGATGCGGATGTTGTGTATCACCTCTGAAATGCTTGAATTGTAGCTGTATGAATTTATGAATATGTGTGCTATAAACAATGAATAATAAAGGAAAGTATATCGAAAGTCTAATGTACATTTATGCCAAGCAGATCGTATGCATTGTGCATATCACATATAAGGTTTGAGACATAGTACAAAAGAGCCTAAATGTAGCCAACAGTACATTGTATGGCTAGGCCTCAAAACAGTCGATTTTGATGAGCGTGAAGTTCGCTGGCTGAGCGAAGCGGGGCCGGCAACACACTCATCAAAATCGACTGTTTTGAGGCCCTGCCGCACACGATACTTTTTGCCACGGAAATGTAAAAAATAAGCGTTTTTTAGTCATGTGAATGTAATCACATAACTGGCATTCATATATATGAATATCAATGAAAGAAAGAAATGTCATTTATTACACACACACAACTGTGAACACGGCACTTGTTTGCTACGTTTGTTACCGCGCCACCATCTTGAATCACGTGAGCTCAAATTCAGGCAGCTGATAGCTGAAAAAGGGCTGCGCATGCGCAGTAGTACTGCCTCAAAAAGTGCCATTATTACAGTCGCAACACGGACTAAATAAAGCGAATTTTTTATGTTTGAGAGGCAAAAACATGTTTTCTGTGCATTTGTTGATCTGAAAAAAGTTTTTGACAAGGTGTATGAAGCTAAACTTTGGTAAATTTTGAGAGAGTATGAAAAATTAGTCGTCGTCTGAAAGCAATGCAAGCAATGCATGATGGTAGCGATGGCAGTGTGAGAGGAATTGGGTAACTGAGGGATTGGTTCGATATTAACTAAGGCCTTGCATTCGCAAAAGGTTGCAGCAGAATCAGTCAATGATTCGCAAAGGATGTTAAGCAGACTGAGTACCAACATGAAGTAATGGGTCTCAAGATTAACATGAATAAAACAAGAGTTATTGCTGAAAGTAAAGAAGCGAAAACAATATGAAATATTGCCCTAAATGGAGGGATAGAGAGAAATGGAGAGATGGAGAGAAATGGAGAGATAGGCTTTAGGTCGATTTATTATAGAAGCTTAATCAATGCAGTACGACTGCTGCTCCAGAGCCAACCAAAAGGTGGAGTTGCTCTCGCTTTACGGGACTGATTCTGCACTGCTTCATTTCTCCTTGAGAGAATGAGATGACTCGAGTTTTTTTCACAATGTCCTGTCAGAAAGTTCGATTTTCAACGCTCAAGCAGCGCTTCGTTAGTGACCATTTTCAGGCCTATTTACTTTACTCTCCCCACGTTATCACTTTTTCTTTAAAAAAAAATAAAACGAAATTGAGATCTTCTTTTCTGAGATCATCCAATAAGCAACAAATTCCACTTCAGCATTACGAGCAATGGCGCATGCGGTCATCAGAACTGTTATCGAAAGATACCGGTGACATTTCATAAACTCCGGCAAATCACCTCGAATTTAATGAATTACCATAAATTTCATAAACGTTATGAATCTCACAGATTATTATAAATTTCATAAATTACCATGAATTCAACGGATTCGCAGTTGAACAGAATGATTTCTAAACAACGAAGAAACAATTTTTAACAAAAAAGTTGGAATTCTCAACCAAACAGGTAAATCTTCAACTACTTCTATGCATTTCTAAGTATGTAATCAAACTTTCCACCCAGTAGTAGCATTTTTGATTGAAAACCTAGGTGGAAAAATCAGATATGGTTCATATATATACTGGGAAAAACGCTGATATTTCTCATTTGTTCCATACAGAAAATTTCATAGGAAGATCAATTCATTTCATACAGAAAAAGTGAAAAATATGCAACAAAATACAAATATGTTCAACGAGATTGTTGAGTTTCGAAGAAAAAACGAATTATATCCAATCATTGATGAATTATTTCAATTTTTGGTTAATAATGATTTTCAACCAAAAAAGAACGAATTTTCTACAAAACAGTTCAATTTTTAACAAGTAGAATAAATGTTCAACAAAGTCGTTGAACTTTCCACTGAAGCACCAGATCCTTCAATCAAAAAGTCTAAAAAAAACAGTAACCTTCAACCCTAAACAATTGGAGTTCCAATCGAATTGTGAAGTTTTCAAAACAAATAGACGCGCCCTTTGGAAGACAGTTAAATATCCTATGCATAGAGAAGAATCATCAATCTTTTGAGAGGAATTTCAAATAAAAGAGACCAGCTCTGAACAGAGCAGTTAAATTTTGACACAAAAGATGAAATTTCAACAAGATAGCTGATTTAACCCAAAATATTCACATTTTCAACGATATTTTTGAATTTCCGAACCCGAAAAAACCTATTTTCGTTGGTCGGTAATACTTGAATGATGTTTTCCCCATCGTTTTCCGTCGCTGTAGTTAAGCAAACGTTCTTACTTGCTCTAAGTTATCATTTCAAATTGACCATCGGGAGTGATCCGTGAAACGTTCGTACGGGTGAAAAAAATCGTTCGTTCCGAAAGTGCATCACTTTTTAATAGATTATCGGATTTTATTTCTACAAAATAGAATATTCTCCTGAAAGTAGGCATAATTTCCTGTTGTTCACAGGAAACACGAAGTCACATCATTTCACTTTGATATCTCGTCAATCAAATAGAGAAAAATTCAATGTTTATAATTACAAGTATGGATTCAAAAACGTTTTTTAGAGAAACCCCACAAAACCCCGCTTTAGAATTTTTTACTCATACCCACATGACCTTCAATTAACGTATATTAGAAGCCCAACCGCCACTTGTTGCAACTTTCTATATTATTGAAAGAGTTTCGTAAATAATTTTAAGACAAAAATTGTAAGGTATGATAAAGTTCCGAAAAGCGCTTACCTTCGATCAATCCGAAACTTCGTATACCTATGTATTTCAACGCGCTAATCACGAATATGATAGTGAATTTCCCGCAAATTCGATTTTCATGGTGAAAACATGAAAACCACATAAAAATCATGTTTCTTCACGGTTATCTTAATGAATAGTGAATTTTGATAAAAAAAATTCAAATAAAAATTGTAGGTCCATTGAAAATACATATTTCATGTTGAACATGTTTTTATCGTACGACTGATGGTTTTCGATTAAGAAGACGAACTTTATATCAAATTCTTAATCAGCGACTTCGAAAACCCCCGTTAACAATTTTTATAGTAAATCAGATGTGATTTTGCAGTGGTCATCTGCTATTTTTAATCCGCCATTTTTTCGACGAACTTAATATCAAATTCCTAATCCGCGACCTCTAAAACCCCCACATACAATTTTTTTGAGTGGATCAGACGTAATTTTCCAGCAGTCGTCTGCCATTTTGTTTTTCGAAAAATTTAATATAAAATTCTAAATCTGGACCTTCAAAACCCCCTCATACTATTTTTAGAGTAAATCGGATGGACTTTCTCAATCAGCGACCTCGAATACCCCAATATGCCAAGTTTAAGACAAATCAGACGATATTTTCGATTTTTGACCAGCTTTCCGGGATTTTCAACCAGTGTGCGGCGTCACCTTTCTTTCTATGCAGGTGACGATCACTGTACGCTGATCAATCAATTCGTAATTTAATAACTTATACAATGCTTCTCCAAATTCTAAAAAATCTCAATTTGAATCAGAGATATGGTCAGTTCAATGACAAAAATCATGGTTGCGCGCGAGTACTGAGACCGCGCTAGACAAACCAGCCCGTGGCGACTTACCAAGCACGCGAAGGTGATTCTCATCACATACTTAACTGTGAATTGAAGTTCATTTTTCAAGAAGACGAACTGTGATTGTAATTACCTTCGCGCGCTTGTTAAGTCGCTGCGGGCTGGCTTGGCTAGCGCGGTCTCAGTACTCGCGCGCAATCATGACTTTTTTTCATTGAACTGACCATATCTCTGGTTCGAATTAGGATTTTTTCAAATTTGATACAGCAATGCATTCTTCATCAAATTACAAATTGGTTGATCCGCGTACAGTGATCGTCACCAAGTT
Organism: Neuroterus valhalla; assembly: GCA_011762715.2. Classification (NCBI taxonomy): domain Eukaryota; kingdom Metazoa; phylum Arthropoda; class Insecta; order Hymenoptera; family Cynipidae; genus Neuroterus; species Neuroterus valhalla. The sequence continues at coordinate 2,561 of WSXT02067409.1, read as the reverse complement.
TTTTGTTCGTTTTTTTTTTGCAATATCATTGGTTCTATTCAAGATTTTTACAATATTCAAAAAGCCACGTATTCTCTGACAAAAAAGGAATCATTTGATATTCCACTTGCATGCTCAAAATCTAGAGCGAAAAAATTGTGGCTGTCCAAACAATTTATTTGTTAATAACTTTTGAAAATCGTCGCGCACTAGTGAACACCTTGCAAATTCGGATTCAGGAGGTCAAAATACGTCCAGAGAGCTTTGGTCTTTTATGGGACCTCCATCGGCCACGAAACTCCCCTGGCCCCTAGACTATTACGTGCTCTTCCTCGTCGCCAAGCTGACGCTCAGCGTTCACACTGCAGTTACTCGATTTGAGCACGCGTCGAACTTCCCAAAAACTTCAACTTCACGTAGTTATATTTTCTTAGGGAAAAGGTAATCAGTCTGAGTTTTCCAAAACATTCCTAAAATAACCATGTTCTATCTCCCACTTTTTCTTCAAAAAATGTCGAACCATTCAATCGGTAGAATCAAGAAAGTACCTTGCAGCGAGTCTTAATTCCAAAACTTACCAACTTTGAAGCAAATTATCTTTGCTCGGAAACATTCAGCCACCTTCAAATTTTACAAACCATCAAACCATTAAACTTCATAAACAATCATGAACCATTATTCTTCGTATCAAGTCAAAATTTGAGGAAACCCCCGAGAGAAACAGCTGTGCATGTACCTCCTTCATCGATCGAGAGACCTGACTAGTTCCTTAGGACAATCCAAAAATTCCTGAGTCGGAAATTCTGTCAGCAGCGTCAACACAAGAAAACTTTTCTTTGCTGCATTTTGAACTCCTTAACCTCTTTGATCTTCGACTTGCTCCAGCAAAGGATAATTGATCTTGAAGATATTCAGGGTCATGAAGATTTTATTCATGTAAGTTGCACGAATACCAGTATCATGTATATGAATTTCCTCACTTCTATTGGGTAAGAGAGTATTGAGATCGTTTGTACTATTTCTACTCTTTCATGTCTTTTTTATTGAAACTAACTTCTCGTTTGGGAGTTTATATCACATACTTGACATCAAATCTCAGGCATTTTATGTGGGAAATACTATCTGGATCTTTCAAAACTTTGTTGACCGTGAATCTAAATGGGAGTGGTCTATCAAATATTTCTCGTCATACATCAGAGTACACTATCTCAACAACACGCTTCCCAGCGTCCTTAATCTTCGCTCTACGATCTTTTGCAGTAGATGTACTTTATTGCGACACATATGATGGCTAGCAAAATATAACTCCGTGACGATACGGATTTCCATAGCTTGCTCCTGACTAGAAGGGTTGGAAAAGAAGAGAAATTGTCTAAAGAGCAAGGAGGCATGGGAAGAAGGCTGGAAATTTACTATCATGAAGAGACCTGCACCTGCAGAGGCAGGTGGTACTTGAAGTAAAAAACGCCAAGGTAAATAAACACAAGTACAAACAGGATGAAGAACCGTAGAGTATTATGTAAGGTACCCTCAGAATAATTTTCATGAATATTTGGAAAATATGTATCACAAAAATCCTCAGTGGTATATCACTAAATGTACATAGCGAAGTAACTGGCTGCTTCTCATATTTGTACATGTACTTACGTCAGGAACATGAGACTATGCTAAAGACAAAAAACGCATCAGCTTTATAGGGACAAATTTTGAAATCCCACTTGGCGTGATCAATTTCATGTTATTTACAATCTCATTCTAAATGACCAGATATAGGTTTTATGCGGAAATTGAATTTCGCGGATTTAATTAAATCTGCACGTATTGACATCCCCTGTGTTTGTAATTAATCGGTGTTGCTGGCTTCCGTCAGGGTCGAATTGGGATTCGATTCCAGCTGTGGTTTCGCCGTATTTTTGTGCCTTTCACAGGTTCCTTCTAGTTCCGAGTTTTCCCTGTATCAACCAGGGGAGTGGGGAGGCCGGCGTTTGCAGGCTTTCCCACCAAGGTTAAGTGCCCCACTTTTCTTCAGCGGTCAGTATTGGTTCTGCCTCAGACCTGCACGGGGATCTCTCGACTCCCACCCGGGCGGCTGGGGTTTGGAGATCCCCGGCTCTTGGATCATCGGTGGAGTGCTGCCTCCCTATTCGGACTCCGACCTGCACGCGTCTTCTCATTGGCGCTAAGTATCGGTATGGAATTTTGAGGCTTTTTGATGAATCACAAAAGTTAAGCATCGCTTGTCTCGATTATACTCGGAAATCGGTCTCCACAATCAACCTAATTATCAGCGCAAAATTACGGACAACCAAATTTGGAGCACCACGTTTTTATTGATGGAGCACGCAAACGTGGCAACCAGTAAGGACTCCTCAGCAGTAGGAGTCCCGTGAGTACTCTCCTACTCCATTGACTATGTATGTGCTCTTCATTCTGATTATGTGACTCTATTGATCTTGTATGAGCTCTTCATTCATATTATGTGATTTCCCGACTCGATCGTCTCCGATCCCGAGTAAAAATGCTTCGACTTGGTTTCGACTTGAATTGCCCCCAATCAAGTCGTAGTGAAGACGAAGTGAAGA
>WSXT02067398.1:0-12430 GCA_011762715.2 Neuroterus valhalla | reverse complement strand
CTCCTCAGGGAATTCTTAATCCAAAGAAGAATAAGTTATCTCAAAATTGTTTTTTCTCTCCAATTTTCTTGAGTAACAATCACTTGCAATACTTGCAATCACTTGCAATACTTGCAATCACTCGCAATTCTTGCAATCACTCGCAATACTTGCAATCACTTGCAATCACTTGTGATCACCTGCAATCACTTGCGTTACTTGCAATCACTTGCAATCACTTGTGATCACCTGCAATCACTTGCATCACTTGCAATCACTTGCATCACTTGCAATCACTTGCAATCACTTGCAATCACTTGTGATCACCTGCAATCACTTGCGATCACTTGCGATCACTTGCAATACTTGCAATCACTTGCAATAACTTGCAATCACTTGCAGTCACTCGCAATGACTTGAAATCACTTGTAATCATGCAATCAGTTTACAACAGAATTTGGAGTTATGTACCCCTCGGTTTTTGGTCTACTTTCCATGAACTTGATCACCTCAGGGAATTCTTATTCCAAAGAAGAATAAGTTATCTCTAAATTGTTCTTTCTCTCCAATTTTCTTGAGTAACAAACGACGGTATGTCTTGAAATTACGTAATCGGTGAAGTAATTAACGAGCCGACTAAATATTTGTCTCACGGAAATGTGAAAATGCAATGCATAATAAAGAGAACGGCGTGGCGGGTGCAACTCTTCCTTATTACTACGGCGGCCTCGTATAGAAAACCGGAAGTGGATCCTCGAAGCAGGGAACGAAGAAAGGTTGATACTCGCCTCCTGTTCGTGGCTATAATTCACGCATGGCAGAATCGTCACGATTTTTTTATTTTTTTACTTTCACAGAAATAGCCGCCTCCAGGTTGACTAGCGAGATGACCGGGATCTGCTGTATGTTACGTAAATTATGTATATAGTACGCGTAATTGAAACGTGTTTCTATCCCCCTTCTCTTCGGGAGTAAGAGAGCCATTAGCTAAACACAGATTTTAACTCAGAATGACAATGTTTTCTTCAGAAACAATCAAGTTTTCTCGAACGGGAAATGAAACTTTTAACAAGATACTTGATTTTCTAAACGATGACAACTTTTTTTCTCTAATTTCTCAAAACAGAAGAGAAAAGCTTCCTATAGTTGATAGTAAAAATTTGTGAATTGTAGTGAACATGTACAGGGAAGCAAGTCCCTTTTTTACTTGAATAAGGGGACTGGGGGACACAAGTTCAAAAAAAGGGGATCCTTTTTGTTTAAATAAAGGGAGATTTTTTTCCAATTATAGTATGTTATGATTGCTCCTAATTTCATTTCTATGGCGAATTTGATTTTACCTTTACTAACAATATATTAATAATAATCAAATATTGTAGACTGGAAAAGAATATTCTTTTATAAATACCAATTAGGCCAATACAAAGATAAATTATGTTAGAGTTCAAACAAACTTAAACTTAGCTGCTGTTGAACTTTCTTAAATATCAAGAACAATAACATCTTCTAACATCACGCATAATGACGATCTTATTATATTAAGTACGTAGTAATAGAAACAGACATTTTAAGAACTTAATCGTCAGTTTTTAATTTTTTGGCGACGAAAGAATTAAGAATAGCCGACTTCCTTCTATTGATTATTTCTCGAAGTTGGTCGACTTTTTCATTTTGATTCTTACATTCTCATTCTGAATGAGAAGGTTTTGGTTTTATGTGAAAATTGACTTTCGCGTATTTGATGAAATCTCCACGTTTCGAGACCCTCTGAGTCAAAAAATGGTTTTTACGAAGGTGTCTGTAGTCTAATCTGTGTACTCGATAACTTTCGAAAGAATGATCGGATTGGATTGCCCTTTGGTATACATTTCGAGGGAAATGAAAGAGGGGGAACATTTTGAGCATTTCTTTGAACTTCTTTTTCCAATATTCAAAAATTGTAAGTACGGTTTCTTATAGAAGGTAAAAAGTGAAAAAATTCAACCTTATAAATTTTTTTGGATAAAAGGAGAATTGTTTAGAGTTGTGGCATTTTCAAAATTCAAAAATAGAAACGAAAATGAGAAGTTTTAGTCAAATAGCGCAAGATTGAAAAAAAAGTTAAAAGGAGAAAAAGTTTTCTCTCGGGAGCTGTACAAGATTGTTTATACAACTTTTCGAATTTTCTCAAAAAATCAAGAATTCCCATTTTGATCGCACCAAAAATAATGAAAATTGAACTGTGAACTCGATAACTTTGGAAAAAATGATCATATTGGATTGTGCTTTGGCACAATATTTTAAGGCCGCAAAAGAAAGGACGAGTTTGTTAACCAGACAGTTTTGACTAATGGTTCTGGTTTTATCCATCAAAATCGCTTTTTGGAGATTCAAAAATGCATGTTTCCGTTCAAACCGTGCAAGGTGTGGAAAAATGTTAAACTCAGAAATTATTTATTTTACAAAGACCTATAAATTTTATATATATACCATTTTATCATAAGATGCATAGCTTTTGTTTGAATCGAGAAAAATGTTTACCAAAAATGAAAAGTTCCATTTTTTAGCAAAACTATGCGAGAAGTGGAAAAAATGAAAGAAACAAAAATTGTTTACCTTGAAAAGTCTACAAATGCATTTTTGATTATTTTTCGATAGGACAAATAGTTTTTGTTTTCATCGTGATAACACACTTACAAAAATAGAAAATTTCATCTTTAACCCAAACAATAAGATACAGGAAGAGATCATTCATAAAAAAATTGTTCATCTTGAAAAGTTTTAAAAGTTTTCCAAGAAATTTTTCCCAATACGGCGTACGTTTTTTTTTGATCGTGACAACGCTTTTTAAACAGTGAAAAATTTATTTTGCCATCCAAACTATACGAGATGTAAATATCAGTGGCGAGTATTGTAATGAGAATGTGTTCCTTAAGGCCAGTAGAGCCTCAAGTAAACATGAACTAACCATTTTTCTATCAAACATGAAAAAAAAATCAATAATCTTCATAGAATGGGGAGTTTTCAGGAGTTTTGCAATATTTGCAATTCTTTGTTAGCATTACACTGTAAACTGAATTAAACACGTATGAAGCCGAGCGCGAAGCGCAAGGTGAAAATAACAGAGCGCGTAGCCCGAGGCAAATACAATATCGAGCTCGAAGCGCGAGATCCGAATGACGCGCGCCCTAGGCTCGCTGAAACTTGCAAGCGAAGCGAGACGCGCGCCATGAGAATGTGCCCGCGCAGCGGGCATATATTCTTATATTAAGTTTACTTATGGCTTTACTGTCACCAAGGAACACATTCTCAATACAATACTCGCCACTGATATTTACATCTCGCATAGTTCGGCTATCAAATTGAATTTTTCATCGTTTACAAAGCGTTGTCACGATCGAAAAAAAATATACGCCGTATTGGGAAATATTTCATGTGAAACTTGTAAAACTTTTTAAGATGAAAAATTTTTCTATGAATGATCTCTTCCCGTCTCTTTTTGTTTGGGTTGAAGATGGAATTTTTTATTCTTGTAAGTGTGTTATCACGATCAGAGGGAAACCATTCGTCCTATCGAAAAATAATCAACAATGCATTCGTAGACTTTTTAAGGTGAACAGCTTTTGTTCCTTTCATTTTTTTGATATCTCGCATAGTTTTGTTCAAAAAAGGAACTTTTCATTTTTGGTAACATTTTTCTCGATTTGAACAAAAACTATGCATTTCATCGAAAAATGGTATATATGAAATTTATAAGTCTTTTTAAAATAAATAATTTGTGATTTGAACATTTTTTCACACCTTGCATAGTTTGTGCGGAAACATGCATTTTTTATTTTTCAAAAAGCGATTTTAATGGATAAAACGAGAACCATTGGTAAAAAATGCCCGGCTAACAAAATCGTCCTCCATTTCGCGGCCTTAAAGGATTGTGCCTTGGCACAATCCAATATGATCATTTTTTCCAAAGTTATCGAGTTCACAGTTCATTTTTCACTATTTTTTGTGCGACCAAAATTGGAATTTTCGATTCTTTGAGAAAATTCAAAAAGTTGTATACACGATCTTGTACGGCTCCCAAGAAGAAACATTTTTTTTTCTTTTGACTTTTTTTAAATCTTGCGTTATTTGGTTAAAACTTCTCATTTTCGTTTCGATTTTTGAATTTTGAAAATGCCACAACTCTGAACATTTTGTCTTTTTCAAAAGAAATCATGAGTATAAATTGTTTCACTTTTTACCGACTACAAGAAACCGTACTTACGATTTTTGATTCTTGGAAAGAAAAATCCAAAAAATTTCTTCAAAATGCTCTCCCTCTTTGATTTTTCATCAAAAATAGCCTACAAACGTACTCGTTTTTTCTTTTCCGGTTTTGAAAAAATGTGCCAAAGCACGATTGGATATGATCATTCTTACGAAGGTTATTGAGTTCACAGATTATTTTTCATTATTTTATGTGCGATCAGAATCGGAATTTTCGATTTCTTGAGAAAATTCGAAAATTTGTACTGACGATCTTGTAGGGCTTCAAATTGTACTATAAGAAACCATACTTACAATTTCTGGATCTTAGAAAAAAAGTCAAAATTTTTTTTTTTAAATGCTCCTCCTCTTTCATTTTTCATCCAAAATAGCTGAAAAACAAAGTCATTCTCTCTTTTGGACCAATCAATAAGTGTGTCGAAGGTCGATTTGATCTGTCCATTTTTTTGTGAATTGTCGTGTTTAAGGACGGACGGACGGCTGGACATATGGGCATACAGATCGTCAGACAGACACCATCGCCAAAACCTGATTTTTGGCTTCAGGGGGTCTCGAAACGTGAAGATCCGTTTAAAATTCCAGATGTGAAATTTCAGGCGATTCTATAGTGAGACTCATGAAGAATCACCTACAGAATTTCTTTCATTCAACGAAAACATAGTTTCTTTCAGGATGTCCGCTGGTGCGAGAAAACGGAAACTATCGAGAATTTTGGAGGCTCGAAAAAAACCGCAAAATGAAAGTGTGTGAGTTTGAATTCAAACCGAAAACCGTTTGTTCTATAACAATGCCGAAATATGTATTCGAATGAGATACGAAAGGGTTCGTGAGTAATTAACACTGTTTGAAAACAAAAAAAAAAAACAAGTCCATTTATTGTACCTTTAGTCACTGACAAAATATACCTAGAAAGTTCTCTTCATATATAAAACACTTTTCATAAGTTCAAGGCAGAGATGCCATAATAAACAATTAATAAACACATACAACAATTACGAGTGTAATACAGGGTTGGCAACCCGAGATTCAATTTACAACAGGTCGATTCAATTGACCTGCTGCAGTTTTGAGTAAAACTGAACGGATTTGCCCATCTGAGCCTGGATAGACTTCAGTTAGCCAAAGGCCATTTTGTACGAGGAACATTCTCCTGAAGTACCAGCACAAGATCTCCGACCTTCACGGGAGGTTTCTGTTTCTGCCAGTTTGAACGAACCTGAAGTTCGTGTAAATACTTGGAAGACCATCTCTTCCAGAAAGTCTGATACATTTGCGTTAGGAGTTGCCAACGCACAGACAGACTGAGTTTATTATTAAGAAGAGAAGATCCAGGTACGCTGTGCAGAGGAGATCCAACGAGAAAGTGAGCTGGCGTTGAAGCGACGAGATCATTAGGGTCGTCTTTTAACGACTGGATTGGTCTGGAGTTCAGACAGGCTTCCACCTGAGCAAAGAACGTCGTCGTTTCTTCAAAAGTAAGGGTGGTGTCATCCAGAACTCGCCGAATATGGTGTTTAACGGAACGAACGGCTGCCTTCCCAAGTCCACCGAAATGTGGAGCTGCGGGAGGTTTAAATTTCCACTGAATTTGGTTATCTGTAAGATAACGTACAATTTTAGAACCTTCAGTTGATGCTGCAGAAAATTTTTCTCGTAATTGTCGATCAGCTCCCACGAAGTTGGTGCCGTTGTCACTGTACAAAGTCTTACAAATTCCTCGACGAGCTGAAAATCGCTTAGAAGCGTCGATGAATGCATCCGTAGTACAATCGGAACCGACCTCTTAATGAACGGCTCGAGTAGCACAACAGACGAAAATGACAATGTAACCTTTATAGGACTTGTGACCCCGTCCCTTGGAAGTACGTATCCAGATAGGACCTGCGTAGTAAAGACCAGTTACAGTGAAAGGTCGTGAAGTTTGCTTGACCCGGAAAGGTGGCAATGGAGCCATCACTTGAGTACAAGGTAACGCTCGATGTCGAGCGCATGTCACACAACTGCTCAACACCCGTTTCACCGCAGAGCGGCCCGACAAGATCCAGTATCTTTTCCGAAGATATGAGAGGGTTAATTGTGGACCTCCATGCATCATAAACTGCTGGCCGTTCCTGATGATTAAAGTTGTTAACAAATTTTCCTTGGGAAGAATGTACACGGAAAACGCCATATTGCTAGGGTAGCAATTTCAGAGTAGTCACAAGGTTACTTTGTCGTTGTCAATACGATAAAAAGAGTATCGTGGTCGGAAGTTCACACGTAGGGCTCTCAGAGCGACACACTTCGCTACGATAGCGATACCCTAAATATGGAACTGAGCTATAAGAATTCGATAGTTGACACATGCATTTTGACAGTTATTAGGCAAATCAATATATTTCTCATATTTCTCATATCTCATATCAATATATTCACTTTAACTCTATTAAACTTTTACACGTAAAAATTTGGCAAGATTTGAGGCTATGCGAAACTCAACCAACGCAGGTAGCCATATCAACGCCACCGTTACGCTGTCGCAGCTCTACCGTATACGTGTCAGAGCGATACGCATTTGTGTTGTCACAGCAATATGGAGTTTTCCGTGTATGGACATCGCTCGTCATGGTCAAGAACGGCGTGAAACAAACAACCTCCCAAACGTAACAAGCCATCATTATACAAAAAGGGAAGAAGTTTTGCCAATGGACTTCCGTTTTCCTGGGACAGTCGCCTTTGAACCCTACGGATTTCTTCTGCATAGTTTTCTTGTTGAGTATATCTGATCAGGCGTCACAGAACCAAATCAAGGACAGTGGATGTGAAATGACAGGGTGTTCTTTTGGTGCACTTCTTTCGAGACAAGGACGAGTATTTCTTAAGGAGCGGCCAAGGTGGTTCCTGTACAACGACAGCAGAAAGTACAATCTTCCGTTCTTCTCGATTGATAGCGGGATCGATGTCCTCTTGGGAATTGGGCCAAGTCTCCGATGATTGAGCCAACCAAAAAGGACCCCGCCATAAATTCCATGATCCTGTAATCGTGATGGTACGATTCCTCTTGAAGCAAAGTCGGCAGGGTTGTCGGTTCCAGATAGATGCCGCCAAATAGCATCAGGTAGAATCCTTTGAATCTCACCTACCCGATTCGATATGTATGTCATCCAGCGAAGGGGATGACTTCTAATCCAGTCTAAAGTATTGGCAGAATCCGACCATAAATATGAAGGTACTAAGGATGACAAGTCCTTTCCGAGCGACCTTCGTTTTCACCATCACGAGTGTGATCTTAGTTTCCCCAGTGGTGAATTTAACTCGCAAATACACAACTGCTCCTATCGCCTTTTTGGAGGCATCACTGAAGCCGTGCAATTCACAAGAGACTTCCGATGACAAACCCACCCAGCGTGGGATGATCAGTGAGATAAGTCCTGGTAGATCCGCGCGGAACTTCAACCAAGTTTTAATGTAATCAGAAGGTAGAGATTGATCCCAATCTAATTTGAGAGCCCACAGGCTCTGCATGAAAATTTTGGCTCTGACTGTAACTGGACCCAAACATCCTATCGGATCAAAAATACGAGCGATCTTGGAAAATACAATTCTCTTAGTCACCACAGTCAGCTTTGCTGGTGGTTGAATCTGAAAACGAAAGCAATCTGGATCTGGTTGCCACAAAATCCCTAATGCTCTGAAAATAGGATCCTGTTCAAATGAGAAAGTAGTAGATGTCTCTCGAAATTCAGGTGGAATTCTTTCTAAAACATCTTCTCGGTTCGACAGCCATTTTTAAGAGTGAAACCTCCAGCTCTTGATAATAAATCAACTTGTCGATACTTCTCTCGAGCCTCCTCTGATGAGTTGGCACCTGATAATACGTCGTCGATGTACATCTCTTCCTTCAAGAGATCGTTAGTGAGAGGATAATCGTCACCCTTATCCTTAGCAAATTGATGAAGTGTTCGTATCGCCAGATAGGGCGAAGATGTGAAGCCGAAAGTCACGGTCTGCAGCATATACGTACGAATCTCCTCGTCCGGGGACGATCTCCAGAGGATCTTCTGAAAAGTGTGATCCTGTGGTTGGATTCAGATGCGACGAAACATCTTCTCGATATCCGCTGTGAAAACGACTGCGTATCTTTGCCACCGCAGAATCACAACAGCCAATTTCGTTTGAAGTTTTGGACCCGAATATAGCACATCATTCAGAGACAGCCTGGTCTCTGTTCATTGAGATGCATTAAATACCACTCGTAGTTTTGTGCCACAGGTACCCTCCTTGAGTACGCAATGGTGAGGTAAATAGTACCCAGCAGTGAGTTGAAGGTCCTCGACCTTCGTAACCAATTCCAGCTCACCCATTTGCAGGTATTCTTCGATCACATGCGCGTAAGTCTTACGCAGTTTCGGGTCCTTCGTAGAACGCCTCTCCAACTGAAAAAGAGCACGTTCAGCTGCAGCACGAGAATTCCCTAATTCTAACGTGTACGTTGATGAGTGAAGACAAACAGCTTCTCACACTCATCCTCAGCCATACCTGACTGCGATGGTTTTTCAGGTATGTCCTCCTGGACAACAAACCGGCGAAACAACGATAAAAGTTCGTGGTCTTTTGTGCTTTGTAAGCCCACGATCGATAATTGACCTAAACCAGACTCCTTCGACATGAGTCCGGATAAAATCCAACCCAACAATGTCTGTTGAGCGGTCGGAGTTCCCAATTCTCCCTTCCTTAATCCCTCTTCAAAGACGTATGCATATACGTCAGCACCTAGAATCATCTCCAATATACCCCTTTTATGAGCGAAAGGGTTTGCTCAGTTCAACCCTTTGAAATGCTGCCAATCCTCAATGACCAGATCATCAGGAGGAATATATTATGTGAGCCTAGACATAACGACGGCTCGGACTAGAAATTTGACTTCAGGATTGATGCGAGAACATACCTTCATGGTGACAATACCTCTCGTGTGTCTGGATCGATGGCTTCCAACACCCAAAACAGTGATGACTGCTGTTTGACATGGTAACCTGAGTCGTTGTACCAGGGATTCTGAAACAAAAGAAGCCTGAGCTCCTTTGTCCAGCAGAACTCTGGTAAGGTGACGTCCCCCCTCTGATCCTTCAGTATTGATAAGAGCAGAGGCCAGCAGCATCGTCCCATCTAGTCACATAGCACGTTGCGATAAATGCGAAATAACTCCAGCTGCTGAATTGCTGGCCAAATAAGTAAAACTTGAGCTATTCGGATTAAGCGTGGTGGAAGGATATTGATTGGTAGGAGCAGGAATAGCTAACGATTGTTCACGTGGTTTGTATTCTGAATTGTTTTCATGTGAGATGAAATGTAGCATTGTATGATGCATCCCATTAAAATGCCGACAACGTTTGGTAGAACTACATGTGTTGAGCATATGCTTACCTAGACAGTTAAAACACAACTTATTTTGTCTCACCATGTCTTCCAGCTCCTTGACAGTCTTCGAATAGAAATGAGGACAAGCAAAACCCATATGCTCATCAGAACAAAAGAAGCAAACACCCTTCTTTAGAATGGCATTGTGAGCATTTGATGAGGTTCCCTTTTTACTACCATCGTTGCCTGACGGCACCTTGGACGTGTTCGTGGTATCAAGTTCCGAATTCTCCACAGCTTCTAAAGTGGTCACTTTCCTGCTAAAAAAGTATGTAATGTTTTATACTTCGGCTGTGTAGTAGAAGCTCCTAAGCTGTCCTCCCACGATTTCCGAGTCGTATTGTCCAAACGCTGAACAAGCATGTAAACGAGTAGGTCATCTCACCCGTCGGTTGGGCACTTCAAAGAAGCCAATGCTCCTACGGCCTCAATGAAATCATTCAACAATGATCGAAGCTCTGACGCACTTTCCCTTGACATCAATGGCAAATTAAATAGTTTCGATGAATAATTATTTATCAATACCCTATTGTTGTCGTATCTGGTAACTAAGGTCTGCCATGCTCTTTCGAAATTCTCAGTAGTCGTTGAGAAGTTGCCAATCAATTGAGCACGCTCACCTGTCAAACTGACCTTCAAGTAATGCGATTTTTGCGCCTTTGGCAAAAACTGGTTGTCACTGACCATTGGAGTGTGAAGGTCTCGAAAGGAGGGCCACTCAGTATAAATACCAGAAAATTAGGGCAATTCCAGACGCGGAACATATGGTCGGTTATTGAAATTTGTTGCATCATAGTGAACGGAACCGCATTCACTTTTCGTGGCTTTATATTCAAAATGATCAAGATAATCATTTAAATAAGCCTTTGACGCTAGGTATTTTTCTTCCACTTGAAGAAAAAGTGACAATTTAAAATAATCGCTTTCCGAATTTCCAATCTTTTCTGTGACCATTAGATCATTATTCCGATCAAATTTCATCCACGTTTTCTCTGAAGAGTCCAATCGCGCCTTAACTGCATTCTTGGTGATCTTCTCTGCACCGAGCTTCTTTAAATTAGCAATGGCGTTGCATGTGCTCTTGAAATGCTCTTGCTGTTAGGCAACATACTGAGCAAATGTCAACATCGTTACCAATTTAAAAAAAAAGACTAAGAAAAGGATGGCGCAAAAGATACACGTGTCCGTAAGTTGACAGCTCGCAGCGATAGAATTGTCCATTCGTTGACGCTATACTAGAGAGCCTCGAAGCAGAGAGTTGCGAACTTGGTCAGCGCTTCACTTCGACCAATCAGCGCTGAGCTGGTTCTCCCACTTTTCTGCTGGAGGCAAACGGGGCTGTCTAGTATGAGTGCAAGATGTCCGCGATTCACTATGACCAATCAGCGCGAAGCAAGTTCGCAACTCTCTACCTTTAGGCTCTCTACGCTATACGGTTCGTAGCAGCTGTCTACAGTCCGACCGGTAATCTATTGTCCCTTACCGGTTTACACCAGTTACCTGCTCACAGGCTCGGTGTGCGTACCATCGAGTACCGCTCGCACCCCGCACTCCTAGCGCTTACGGCGGCGTGTCTCTACCCACAATCAAATATGAAATTCAAAATGGTGCGCTCTGATCGCCACGCGTAAGCTGGATGCTACTGTACACTGTACACCAAGCCGGTTTGACGTAGCATAGTGTGACGTTGCGGTGAATCACTAGCTCTCCTGATGCAAGGGTCCTTTGGCGACAAAGCATTGCTCAAGTTGTTATAACAACTGCATGTTTTCAATTTCGCACTGGTAAACAATATCCGCGATGAAGGACCAAATGTGCGAGTTTGCATTTAAACCGAAAACCGTTGGTTCTATAACAATGCCGAAATATGTATTCGAATGAGTTACGAAAGGGTTAGTGATTAATTAACACTGTTGAAAAACAAAAAAAACAAGTCCATTTATTGTACCTTTAGTCACTGACTAAAGATACCTAGAAAGTTCTCTTCATATTTAAAACACTTTTTCATAAGTTCAAGGCAGAAATGCCATAATAAACAATTAATGAACACATACAACAATGACGAGCGTAATACAGGGTTGGCGACCCGAGATGTGGGTAGATCGGTACTGAGCCTCCCCTCGTCCGACCTCACAAACTCGACCAGTGGATGCTTAGGTGGACGGAAAGAGATCCAGGACCGTACACGAATCAGGGTCACCCGCGAACGCGCAAGTGAAGAAGTTCCTGTTGAAATCCTGAACAGAAAGTGAACTTATTTCTTGAACAAGAATTAAAAAAATTTTTAGAGTAAAAATTCATCTTTGTATATTTTCTTGTTTTTTTTTTTAATTAATTAGATTATTAATTTTCTTAAATTATGATATCTTTCAGTTTCGAATGCGTAGTTCTCAATTCTCCTACTTTAACAATTTTCTATTACAAATTTCAAAAATTGAAATTACAAACTCCAAATTGGAAGATTTTGAAATCGAAGATTAGAATCTGAAAAAAATGTTTGCTAATCATCGGTGAATATAAAATAATAAATGATTTTTTCAATTCGAACTGTACTTCCCATTTCGGAATAACTTCAAGATAGTAAATTTCATACTCCAAGCCTTTTATCAAAATTTGAACATTTTTTCAGTCCAAAGTATTCCATCTTGAAATCATTGAATTTAAAATTCTTGATTTGAACAAAAATTATTACTTGATATTCAGAAATGCTTGGCTGCTTTTTATAATCAATACCCAGTCAGAAATTGACAGTTGGCCCAACGTCGGTACACATTTGACCAACGCTTGGTAAACAACGTTGGCCCAAGGT
>WSXT02067387.1:0-12431 GCA_011762715.2 Neuroterus valhalla | reverse complement strand
CATTGCTTATTTTCCTTGTTAAAAGTACAGGAATAAAAGAGATAGACGAAAGGGTGTTTAAGTGTTCTCGATAGCTTATGAGTTATGAGATCAATGTGATCATGAGAATACTTGAACATATGAGCATATGAATTTATGATTATTGTGTTATGATAATGTGTAAGGAAGGATATGATTCGTTGTTTTGAAATACTATTCTTCATCAAGTTTGAAATTAAGAAGTTACGTGCTTTGATATTTTTTATAGTCTAAGTTACAATAATGGAAATCGAACAATAGCAGGGTTGAATCGTCTGTTACTAAGGGCGTGCGCCTTGGCGAGCGCAAGATTTCTAGTATTGAGTAAAATATCGACAAGCCTATCCCACAGTGTAACGACTCCCATGTATTTTTTTTTTACCAGATATTTGCTGCGCCAACAGAGCCATCTTCAGTTGGACTCCAGGAAACATTTCTTGCCTGCTGGTTAGGATGGGATGGGACGAGATGGGATGGAAGTGTATGTGGTCTAGTTGAATGGCAAAGCAGATGGACGGATAGGATAAGTGAGTAGATGTTCATGGAGGGGGGAAGTAACGGTATGGTAGGGAAATTGAGGATCAGATATAATATGATTTCTAAATGTGACAATTTCTCCTCTTTTCCCCTCTTAACAATTCTTTCTTCAATTTGAGGAACAATGATACAAAAAAGAGTGAATTAGAGAAAGAGGTGATCAAAACTGTCAAATTCGTTCAAAGTCATTTCAATTTCCTTTACTCATGTCCTGCCTCTTACTGATTTTCTTGTTTATTTCATTCATCGAAGGAAAAAGGTATTTTAATTTAATACGAGAATGTAATTCATTTCAATTTTTTTTCTGAGTCGATAAAACTAAATCCAATCGAATCATTATTAAATTTTCTGAGCCTGTCCACCCTTTTTACATATAATTTTGCATAAATAGAAAGCACCATACTCGTTTTAGCCTGAGGCAAGATGCTTGTTTGGCAAATGTCGATTCCATGCTCCTTCATGCTCGACTCCAAAAGACCAGGGAAAGCCCCCCGCTTCCTTCCCCTTAACCGTAGCCTTCTTTTATTCTCAGTTAGAACTTTCAGATTTAAACCTCCAAACTTTTTTCGTGGATCCGGACAAACTCTACTCTGACAAGCTCAGGAAAAATGCAGCTACTGAAAAGGAGATAAATAATGTATGACAGCCACCAAGAAAAATACGAAAGCTCATAGCTTTCTTAGGATTACTCACTCCCATCAATTTATCACCGAAGCTTTACTTTTTTAGCCGAGACACATCTACACAGAATAATATAAATGACTTAAAACCAACTACTTTAGGAAAGCAATATCTTATTATCAATTTTTGGCAGTAGATTTGTATAAAAGGATTATCACACGGAAAAAAATTTGGTACAACAGCGGCACTTATAGGCAACTTCGTTGCACCAAACTGTAGTACTCCAATACGCCTTCTGTTTATGAACAGAAGGCCTTCTGTCAGAGAACGCTACGTTCACAGTGTAGGCAACTGTCGTCTTAGAAACGGATAAACTAACCTTATGGGACAGACGCGTTTCGAAAATTGAAGTTGCTGCTGCTTCCATGCCTTGCTTGCGCTGGCCTACTACTATGAATGTAGCAGCTGTCAAAAATTTCTTTCCGTGCACTTACTTAAGAAGGGAGAGTGTAGAAATGAAAATTTCTTAACTTCATAATTTTTATCTCCTACCTTCTCATCAACCTCTTTCTTTTGGTTTTATTGCAGTTCAAATTGTTTTTGCCTCATTTTAATTCGAGTCTTCTACCCCATTTTATATGGCTTATATGTATTTCTTCTTAAGGGATGATGTGTTGGCTGAGGTTTTATAATCACCTCTATTATTCCCTCACATCTTTTGTACAGAAAGAGCGACTACATAATGATCTACTCAATTTCCACTCCAGTATACTTCACAATTTTGTGTATTTTTATGCTTCCATGTGACTTCTGTTTCGATTACTTTTCCTTTTCCTTTCGACCCTGTTTTCCATCATATTATTCCCTTACTCATCTCCTAAAACAACCTCTGCTCCTTTTACCTCATCTATTTATGCTATCTCTTGTCCCTTTTCCCCTGAATATTTCTTCACATTATCTTGCCGTCCTGTCCTCTCCCCATTCCTGTAATTCGTCCATTCGGTTCATGTTCCTTTGCTCCATTTACCCATTTTTATATTCTGCATTTGATCTTTTTATTCTTCCTAAAATAAACTCATCCTTTTTATCCGTCCTTCATTCTCCATCTAGCTATTTTCGTCCTCTGCGTTTCCGTCTAACCCCTTCTCAGATATTTTGGATTTCGTCAATCCTTCTCTTTTTCCAACCTTATACCGTTTATTGTAATTTTATTCTTCGTTATCTTCCATCTCTCCATCGACTTATTCTTTCTTTCTCTTTTTCTAGTTCCACATGTTCTATATTTTCTTCCCCTCCTATCTTCCGATCACTAAAAGAACTTTCATCTCTCTTCCTTCCGTCGCCTCAACCTACGAACCTTGTCTCACCTCTCTCCACCTCTTTGTAACACTCTATCGCCGGATCTCCTTCCTTTTCCTTCCGCTGTTCCTCTTCAAGTTTTACGACCCTTCTCCAACAATTTTCCTAATGGATTCTCTTGCGCCTCTTCTGATACTGGATTACCAGCAGTTCTGCTTCTTTGTCCTTCTTTCTACTTCTCTTTCTTTCTATCGGTATTTGCTTTTTCTCTACGCCTGAATCTTTATCAACGCCTACCTTCATCTCTTTATTTTCATTTTTACCCGTATCTCTATTATTAATCCCTGGGCATCAATATTTTATGAGGGTCTTCCAAATTTTTGCTATTTATAATCTAATCTCATTCATTCAACATCTTCTAACTTCTTGTTTTTATACTACATTGAAAGAATGGTCATTAATAGGAAGCATTGCAAGAATTCTTGTAGGTTTGAGTCTTTTATTTACATAATACTTGGATTCACTTCATTCATCAAGAACACTGTGATCCTTGCTAGCCCTATCTTACTCTACCACCCCTTGACTTTTGGTCCACGGTGCACCTACTTCGCACCCCTTTCCTCTGCTTACTTCAAAACTTTTCCTATTATCTATTTCTTTACTTTCATTAACGTTCCTTCTCAACATTGCTCTGGCTACCCACCTCTTTCTCTACTTTATCTCCTACTCAACATGTCTCATACCACCCTTGGTTCCTCTCCCCACTCATACCCCCATCATAATCCCTCATTCCAACTCCTACTCACCATGTCTCATACTACCCTCGGTTCCTCCCCCCGCTCATACCCACATCATAATTATTTATTCCGACTCCTACTCACCATGTCTAATACCACCCTCGGTTCCTCTTCCCGCACATACCCACATCATAATTTTCTAATTCAACTCCTTCTCACTATGTCTTATACCACACTCGCTTCCTCTTCCCACTTATACCCACATTATTATTCTTCACTCCATCTCCTACTCACCATCTCTCATATCATTCTCGGTTCCTCTTCCCACTCATACCCACATCATAATTCTTTATTCCAACTCCTACTCACCATGTCTAATACCAGCCTCGGTTCCTCTCCCCGCACATACCCACACCATAATTTTCTAATTCAACTCCTTCTCACCATGTCTCATACCACACTCGGTTCCTCTTCTCACTCATACCCACATCATAATTCTTTATTCCAACTCCTACTCACCATCCCTCATACCAACCTTGGTTTTTCTCCCCACTCATACCCACATCATGATTCTTCACTTCATCCCCTACTCACTATCTCTTATACCACCATCGGTTTCTCTCTCTGCTCATACCCCCTAACTTACTTTCCGCCCTACTCCAGCCCTAGTCTTCCACCTACTTCTGCCCATACTCATGCTCTTTTCTCTCTTTTCATGCTCCCTTCCCAACCGATCTTATCATTTATCCTCCCCCACCCCATTCGCTCACTCATCATGCCCTTCCGAACTTTTTCAACCCTTTCCAAGTTATGCTTTATTCTGGAGAAAAATTATTATAATTTATAATTAGAGTCGAATATAACCAAGCAGTTGTATCAAATTATATATTATTTATATTTATATATATTTATATATATGTATATATATAAATATGTATATTATATATTTTCAGCCTATTGTTAGAATTCATTTCTTCTGGTTCAAAATTCTGCTTTTTAGACAAAATTTCCCCTGTTTATTGAAAACCTTTTTCCAGGTGAAACAAATTCTCTCTAACTGAAAATTGAACTGATCCATTTTTTTGTTTGATTGTCCTGAGGTATTTAGTATAGTTGGTAGGGAACTAATTTTTTTGGTTGAGAAATTCCACTATTCTGGAACAAAATTCATCATTCCTGTTCTCAAATGCAACTTTGATTATTAGGGTTGAAAATCCTTGTTAAACATTCCAAAAAGTTGGTTGAGCTCAAAATCATAGGATGGAATTGAATGGGATGGCATAGAATAGTATGAGATGGAATGAAATAGGATGAAATAGGATATAATTGAATTGGATGGTATAGAATAGAATGGAATGAGATGGGATGAGATACAATGGGTAGGGATGCGGTAGGATGGGATGGGTTGGGATGGGATGGGATGAGATGGGATGGAATGGGATGGGATGGGATGGGATGGGATGGGATGGGATGGGATGGGATGGGATCTTCAAACTTCAAAAAAGATAAACAAATTGTGTGCAACTGAAGGTTAATTTAACAGTTTTCATAGGAAATGTCGATGCAGTACCCAACTAACTAATACTGGAATGATTTGAGGTTATGTTGATGTTATACATTAGACACCAGTTATTTTGAACAAAAATAATCAAGTGGTTATCGTTATTCTTTCGGTAATCATGAAGGATCATTGAAATAACGATATCATATTTGTCATGAATAACTCTGACTTTAAACCAATAAGTTCAGTTCGACGCATTCTGGAATATTTTAATGTTAAAACTTTCATTTATTCCTTCCTTTATTTCATTATCCAATCAAAACAATCTATCATTTCTGGAATTGTTCTACAATGTTCAATCAACAAGAGTGAATAAAAATTAATCGTATTATTTATAATTATTTGAGTGGAAAATCACTCACTACATAAACCTGTTGTCGAATTTGAAATCTCATTGACGAGAACGACAATTTCATTTGGAAACAGGTAAATGACGCACATGCCTTGTTAACTTGGAAATTGCATTCCAAAAACCATCTACGTAATCCTAGAGTCGCATTGTTGGGGCTTAGCCTAATCATATTGTTTCACACTGGAAATAGAAGCACAATGATTGCAAACCCCGAAGCATACGGTTCCGGATGTTTCGAGGCATTTCCTCCTAACCGTTGCCACTATTTTGATTTTCCTTATCCTCCCTCAATTATTTATGCTAGCTCCCTTATTTGGGCTTTAGAGCTTTTTTGAAACCATCCAATGATTCTTCGTTGACAATCCCTACACACAATCTTACCAACTATTTCTTCAATATTGATTCAAAATCATGGATGCGCTAGGCTCCTCTTATTTCCTTCCACTTTTTGTTACTCTTCCTCCTCACAGTAATTTTTTTGGTTTATTCCTCTCTATTCACTCTTACAACTCCTTCATCCCTTCCTCTATTGAATTATTCCTGTCCAAAATTTGAAATCCCTTCTCGCAAACTCTTCCTCTCCTTCCGTGACCACTACAACACATCCTTTCCT
The DNA here is from genome assembly GCA_011762715.2 of Neuroterus valhalla. NCBI lineage: Eukaryota > Metazoa > Arthropoda > Insecta > Hymenoptera > Cynipidae > Neuroterus > Neuroterus valhalla. The sequence continues at coordinate 6,693 of WSXT02067387.1, read as the reverse complement.
CTATTCATCAAATATCCAAATACTCTTATCTCCTTCCCTATTCTGATTCCCACTTCTCTATCCTATTTGCTCTCCTTCCCAATCTCTCAAACATTTTCGTTTCCCTATTTGTTTATAATTTCTCCCTTTTACGGGCTCAGGAGTATTTACATATCCATCAAGTACACATATGCATATTTTCTTATCTTCGAACCTCATCTCCTCCCTTACCAACTATTTCTCACAAAACTGTCTTTAAATTGCTCTCAATTTTAAACGCTTGCAGTTCTTGTGAACTTGCCCTAAGATTCTGTTTCTTCTCACTTCCACCAATTAAAAGATAATCGTTCAATTCCACAACTTTTTCTCATCTCCTCAAAGCCTAAATCTCCCCCTTTTCCTCTAGCCTCTTCATTTATTTATCAATCTAACGATTCTTATCCAGAAATCATTTTATCCTCTATTCTATACTCTTTCCTCCTTTTCCCTCACCTATGCACATCTTTAACAGATGCGACTATAATTCCTGCCCATACCTACATACTCCTATCCTTTTTCCCCTTCTCACCACTCTATTCCATTTGCTCTGCTAAGTCTTCCGGCCCGTCCATCCCCTCCTGGTCCATATGCTGCACCAGACGTTATACTTCGAATCCAAAACCTTTCTCATCTTTCCTCTCCTTTCCTTGTGTTCGTTCTTCAGCTATCCGCTTCCATTCCTCTTTTCGAACTTACATACCACACTACATCCTCATTTCGCATCTTTACTTCTCCTATTCTAAATTTTACACGTTATTCAACCTCTTTTTATTCATGATCTTCCGGACATAACCCATGTGAGAAATCTCTCATTCAGACTTTCCACTTTTTCATGCAATCTCCATCCTCAGATGTCAACCCATAACTCAATACTGACCGTACTAGCACATCGAGCATACATACTTCCATCAGCCTCCTATTCTTTAGCCTCCTCAACTCTGTATTAAACACTGGTCCTATGACTTTACTCGCACATCACAATCTCTTTCTTACTTGCGGATCAGTTCTTCCTTCTGCTATAAACAAAAAGCCTAGGTAGCAAAACTCTTTGCCAACTTCATTTTTTCCTTATTAATCTTCCTTCCGTACTCTACTCTAGGCTTCCTTTTTCCGGAACACATCATCTTAGTCGTAATCACATTCACCGTACTCTCGCAGAGAAAGTTCGCATGTTCCTTATACGTTCCCTCTTTCCCTCCTACTCCATCCCATCTTGGAAGTCCGTCAATAGGATACTAAACAGAAGAGAGCTAAATAGGCAACCTTGTTGGAGTCCACTTCCTATACAGAATTCCTCTCCTTTCCCCTCTTTTACCTTTTTCCTGATTAAGGTCTCCACAAAAGTCTTCTTCATCCTTTCTATCAACCCTAAATCAACACTTCCCCTTCCATGGGATTCCATAGTATCCTCCCCTTCATGGGAGCAAACGCAAATCCTTCACTTTTCTTCTCTTACCCTTCCTCCACCATATTCCAGTGCATCATCATTCACGCCATTCCCACCTGTTGACTTGTTCCTTTACAACGCCCGCATATCAAATTTCTTATTTATACCCTCCCTGCTTCCCCTTTCCGCGTTCATCACTTTCCAATCCCTTCCCTGATCTACCGCTCGCTCGACCACTACTATGTTCTTTCACTTTTCCTGCATTCAACGTATCATCAACCTCTCTCGTGATTCTTAATTTTCTGTATGTCTCACTTTCTCCCTTACTTACCACTGAATCTTTCAAGTTTTATCAGCAGCAGGTCTACTCCTTCCTTCATCAAATTCTCTACCTTCTCATTTTCTATCTTTTCCATATTTTTTCAAATTTTCTTTTACTCAGCTGCTCATTTCTTATTTATTCCCCTCTTCAACTCCTCTTACCATCTACTGCAGGGATGAAATCTATTACGATGTCAACTCCCTCTGCGAATGCTTTCCCCCTCCTCAACACTTTTATTATTTCTAATAAAATAAATAAACTTTTTTCTCCAAGAAGATGCGAGGAAGTTTTAAACTCTCGATCTACTCCCATAAACTTCGACTCTCTCCTAAATATTCCGCTTTTTTTATCCCATATTTCGCATCCTAACATTCTTATCCCTCTTAGACATCCCTTGATTCTTAGTTTTCCTCTCATCTCTTTTTTGTCTGTGTTTCCCGTCATCTCTTCCTCTTTCTCCTCCCATTCATGAATCCTCTATCTGATAACATATTCAATTCCTCAGTTCAGTTCATATTCAGTTTCTGAACTCTCATTATCAAATTGAGCTCTCTTTTATCATTTCTCCAATCTCTTCAAGTTTGTTAACAGAATACCGAACAGCAATAAACTTATCAAGCACTCTCGCCTATGTTTCCCTTCTATCCAGAATTCTTCCCTTTTTTCTTACCTGTCTTTATACTCATCTAAGTCTTTACAAACATCTCTTATGTCTTTTCCACTAAACATTCTTCTGCACCTCGCTCTTTTATGTCCATTCAGATCATTCTCCTGTTCATGAAGTCAAAAATTCACCATCAGTCACCACCTGAAATTCACGGACAATGCAGCTAGTTTTCTCTTGCATGGCCTCAAGTTCCTATTGACCAAAAATTGAGCTCGTAAATGTTTGGTTGTTTAGTAAACTTTCCTCTCTTTTCACGTGTTTTCCTTTTCCTGATCACTTTAGCACGAATTTTGAAATTCATTCCTCTACTCTGCCAGCCATGCCTTCTATTCTTCCAAACAACCTTTACCGCTCCAAATCCTTCTGCCAATCTTCCACATCTCTCCTTCCATCCCTTCACCATCCTATTTCAGTGCTTTTCCCATGCCCATTTTCCTTCGTTGCATCCATTTTGCACTGAAATTTCCTCATTCACCTTGTCTCAGTGATTTCATTTTCAATGTCTTCATCGTGCGCTACAGACTTTCACTCTTTACCTTTTATCATATCCTTCACGCCCCTTAACAATCTCTTGTAAACCTTCTTCCACCCTTCTATCTCTATTAGCTATCACTGTCTCTCTTCGCCCTGTTTCCTGCTTATCACTTCCTATCTTCTTCCTTCCGTTACCGCTTTCTCGATATCCTCTATGTAACTTGTCCTCTTCTTATGCCTCCTTTTCCTCAAGATTTTCTTGTCATATTTATTCCTCTATTGAGTCCTTGAATCTACATTTCACCTTTCTTCTATCTTTCACACTCTCTTTATCCTTTCATGTCTTCTCCTGCATTTATCGTTCTGCCAACCTCTCCTACACCCTATGTACATCTTCTTTCGGTATGCAATCGTTTTATTCTGAATGAATGATTTATCAATATATTTATTATATTCTTATCAACTATGCATTTGGAAAGGTTTTTCATATACAAAATTATTCCATATTTAATGAAATGTCCATCAGGCGCATCCTCACAAAAAGCGATTCCTTTTCGAAGCCCGAGGCGTTAATTTGTATGACGAACGTAGTTTCACGTTCGTTCCATAATTGAATGAAGAAAAACAAAGTTTTCAGGACAAGAGAAACATGAAATTAGAGTTTATTTTCCGCTGGGAATTTCACCTCTAGCAGAATGCATCATACCTCTGTTCAACTTTTTTTTTGAAAATGCAATAGGTATACGAGAAGAACATCTACCAACAAATATTTATTTTGATTTTACAAAACATTTTAGTGTCAATCTAGATGGAGAAAGAACTTCAAACATTTTTTCAATATGATTCAAAAGAAAAATGGCAGCAGATTGTATTTGAAATAGTGTTCTTTTTTCAATTATCGAAAATATCAAATTCTCCTTCCCAGATACTGATAAACGGCTTACACTTTTTAGAAATTCACTAGGAAATTCTATATCTTGTGCCTTATGAAATCTTTAACTGGAAAAGATAAGTTTTCAACCAGAAGCGGAATAGTTAGATTTTGAGTTGAAGAACGTTATTTAGGAATTATATAACGATATAAGAAATTTATATGTACATAACAGATACTGCAGTGAGAAAGTCAATGTGACCGGAGAATCAATAATGATCGATCAAAATTACTGAAATAATTTATTTTGGTCAAAATAACATTGATGCATCAGACAAAGTAACTAATTTGGATTTATAGAGAACATAATGCGTACACAAATGATTACGGATTAATTAGATTTGAATGTTATTGAAAATCGTATAAATCTTTATTGAAAACGCAAATAAAATAATATTTTTCTTGTGCCCTCGTGTGTATCAAAATATTAAATGTACTCATATAAAGTAGTATAAAACAGCGGAAAAACCTAGGAATTGAATGAATTAGATACCTAACCTAAAAAAATGTATTACGTCATAATTTTTCATCGACGGTCAAAGAAAAAGGAAGAAACGATTTGGAGTTGATTCCCATTTTAGTTTGTCTTGGATCTCAACTATTTCTAGTAATTGTCATGAACTGTTGTAGGATGTCCTCGCAGTTTAGAACAATGTTTTTCGTCGCTTCAGCTCCTCTTCAACATGTGCTCCATTTTGTTAATGTGAAACTATTCAATCAATTCAGATACGAATGTAAGGATGCAGATATATATCATTATCTGGGTATAGAATTTCTAGAGATATCTGTCGAATCTAAATGTTTACTCACGAAAACGTGCAGAAAAAACGTACCTGACATCTCATGCTGTGATAGTAGTAAATTATAGAGTTTGATTTTCTATTCTGAAGAAGACCTGCATTGACACGTAATAGCATGGACTGGAATTAAAAAAACGCCATTGCATACAGAATCATATTAAGAATTTTGATCGCTTTCCTTCATCACCTTTTGAATATCCATAGCATTAGGGAGTTTCTCTCAAAATATATCTGTTTCTGTAATGAGCGGTGAAAGTATTTTCATGAATACTATTGGATACCACAAAGCGACCAAAAATAAATTATAATTTAAGCACATTTTGCTACTCTCATTTTCGATTTTTTTAATAAGTATGGGGTGTAAAGCTCTTGAAAACATTGCACTGGCCACTTTACATTGACAGGTTTAATTTTCATACAGATAGGTGTAGTAAGAAGAATATTTTGATTTTTATATCATAATTTTATATTTTTTCGATCGATTTAACTCTATTAGAGCGGATATTTAACTATGAAGAGATGTATACCTATAAACAGTTCTACTTTATTTTGCGATTAGCATCCTTTTGGAACAGCTTATCTCATGCGTTCAACAGAAAAAAGAGTTTCGATTTATTTCAGGTTATGTATGCAATTCCGATCAACTTTTATAGGGATAGGAATATTTCAATTTGTGTTGCATAACGAGAAATGGAGAAAAAGAACAGAAGAGGCATTTAAAAAGATTTGGAGTTGTTGAACCATTTCATTGCAAGCCTTCTTGCCCGTTACCAGGATGTGCATTTTTGTGGTTTTTATACAAAAGCTCCGAATTTGTTAATACTAATTCTAATCGTAAAACTCACTTCAAAATCTTTTTATTGTAAAGCCGTCGAATTTCCAATGTTTGAATGATCTGCTCACATTCCTTTTTAAGGGGGGGTTGAGCAATCTGGAAAAGAAATAATTTAATGTTGAGAAATTCTGTTGGAAAGTTGTAGCTTTTTTATTTAGAGGTTAGTTTTCATTTACCTTGAATCTTGCAGTCATACAATGTGAAAAATCTATACTTACCAAAAGAGTATTCCACGAGGATCACTTTTTACAAGCTTCACACACTTAACACTTTTTGATTCGCGAATTAGTTTAAAAGTAAGGTAATTTTCATATCAAACCATGCGAACGCCAAAGAAATCATCAACGCCAAGAAGGAGACCATATATGCCGCGCACGGGAACGCTGCACCGGAGAAGGGTGCACATATATTTCTCAGTGTCGGACCCAGCAACAATTCTTGGGGGGCGGGGGGATATTTTTTTGAACATGCATCACTGATCATTTTTCACAGTTGAATATCATGAAAATATATGTTACAGAACTCTTGAACATATCAGATATTCACGTTTGACATCTTTGATTATATGAGCTCCTAATTTCAGATCATAAGTGCTCCAAATATTTCCTGATACCGTTCGATAATATATTGTATTTTAAATGTTGAAATCTCAGATTTTAATGACGCTAAAGTCCTATAATATAAGTCAGTAAAATCTTGTATATTTATGAAAAAAAAAGATGTTGTGCGATCATATCTAGATATTATGTGCTGATATCCATATTTTTGATATATTTTCCTTAATATTCACATAGAGAAAAATAGATATTGGAGAGTAGATATTATAAACTAAAATATCAAACCATAATATATGTATATTACGACATAATATCTAATATCTCCTGTTTAATATACAAGATATTATAAGGCAATATCTGCTTGTACTGAAAGTATAAAATCTGAGATATTAAATTTAAATATCCAAGATTTTGCCCGTGTGCTTTTGTTTTCTGTGCTACAATCAGCCATAGTCAAATCATTGATTTAGGAAAGATTTTGAGAGTGGAATTGCGATGAAGCAATAATTGAGGAATTCGTTGAAGGTCATTTCTATTCTTATTTATTTTTTTTTTTTTATTGTAACTTTGCTGTCTACATGTACATAAGAAATCTGTTTACGTTTACTGAAATTCAGGCACCTGTAGTCACGGCCTTTGTGACCCATAACCTCAAATGCCAATAATATTTATTTATCATATGGTTCATATGACTGAATGAGA
>WSXT02067365.1:0-12431 GCA_011762715.2 Neuroterus valhalla | reverse complement strand
AGTTTGTATACGTAACGATTTGATAAAATTTTTATAGTTCATGCAAGAAAATATGTAGTAGAACAAATGTTACATTTATCTTTTATAAAACTTACATCGCAATGCTACATAAGTGGTACATCTTCTTTTGTATGGAACGATTACATATCGATACGATAAAAATGTTACGCAACATTGTCACCATTTAGTTATATAACGAGTTCGTCACCAGACTGTAAAAATCGTTATGTAACCGAATATAACAACGTTACCGTCTTGTTACGGAGCAGTTACATCACGTGTTTGCTGGGCATGGATCAATATCTTGTGAACAGTTGAAGGCATGGGATTGACAATTTAAATCTACCGTACGCCATCTGGTGGTTTCAATATGGCTGCCAAGGGGTCACTTATATCGGCATATATATAGTCAAGGTCGTAGCTACATGGGAGCAAAAAAGGTTTGAACCTATCCTGAAATTTTTGACAAGGTCAATTGTCATCTCAAAGACATGTATGGAATATCAGTGTCTCAGTGAACTCTGTGAGAAAAAATTTGATAACCTACCCCGAAATTTTTTTCTGGCTACGGCCTTGTATATAGTTATAGTTCCAATATTAAGAGTATCTCCGTAGCCGCCATTGTCGCAGCGCCTTCCTTCCCGCGGTGGAAGTTTTCATTGCCAATACCATCATAGTGCAAAACATACCTTTTCGGCAGTAGAAGTGTAAAGTTTTTCAAATTCAGTTGCATCAATAGGAAGTTGACATGACAAGGAAATCGAAATCGTTCGACAATCTTGAACAAGCTCTTCATTTAATCCAAGAGATGTGGAAAAAAGTTTAGGCTTCCGAAATGCCCTTTGAGCAATATTTCCGTGATTGTTTAAACTGCATTCAAGTTTTGTGACTGAAAATTTTGAGAAAAACATAATATTATAGCCATGTGCATTTTGTTAACTTATTATTTTATCATTCATCACATAGTTAATTATTTAAACTACATTATTTATCCCACATAAAACAATTTATGATCAATATTTCCTTTATCACGTGTTTTCAGTTAAATTATATCAAATTTCAAATTTATTAAGGCGGGTTCTCACCTTGTGGACCCAAAAAAGTGTCCTTTTTTAGGGTTTTTTCAGAAAAGTATTAAAGATAAAAAGCTGAAAACTTTTTCCGGATATTAACATACATTTATTTCAAGAATACAATTGACTGAATGAAATAAGGAGGGCGTCCATCAATGGCGGCATATCGGTGGAGAGGTGTCCCGCTACCAGAAAAGATTGAAGACGCTGTAATTAACCAATCGTAATCCAAACTTTTTAAAAATGTTCCTTGGGGTTTTTCTTATCAAATGAACTAGAATCAGCGAAAAATATTGAAAACTATTCAATTAAAAAGATAATACGTGAAGAAAAAATGTGCGAAAATCGTAAATTTTTTTCAAAACCTCAGAACTTTTTTCGTTTTGAACTTTTTTCCATATTTCTAGTTCATTTTATAGATGATGCGGTACAAATTAGGAATGTGTTCGGTTTTTTGTTTCGGATCACGAGTTTTGACGGAATCACTTCCGGTAGCGGGACACCTCCTCACTGACATGCCGCCATTTATGGACGCCCCCTTTCACCCCTTCTCTCATTCAGTCAATTTAAACAATTTAATTCTGGAAATAAATGTATTTTTATATCCAGAAAATATTATCAGCTTTGTATCTTCAATACTTTTCTCCAAAAAAAAATCCTAAAAAAAGTACACTTTTTCGGGTCCACAAGGTGAAAACATGCCTTAAACAATATATTATGATAATCATTAATGATTGTTATTGTTTTTAATGATAATATTCCAAAATAATTCGTATTCCTTTCATTTTAGTCATAAGTAATATTTTACAATTTCAGTCATAGATATTATTGGGTAGGCAAGTGTATTGAATCTCCATAAAAGTGGGAATGGATAAATGCGCACAGCTGCGATTCGAGTAATTATTTTTTTTGAACAAACGAATACGCGCAAAATGGTGCAGGTTAGGCTTAGAGTACATATTCTAGTGAACAAAATGTCACCTCATTTTTCTCATTTGGGTGTGATGCATAAGTGTGCAGAAAAACGAAATGGCCTCCACATGAAAATTATCACTTCATCCCTGAATAAATTACACAAAAAATGTTGAGCCTGTATGTTTTTTGACAGACATCACGCGTTTTTCGTATTGTCTTAACATTCATTGATGCAAAAATATAATCAAGGAAATTTATATGATCAAGTTATTCAAAAATACATTAGTTATTGCTTTTTTTTCTTATTATTCATTTCATGTGCTTTTCTAAGTTCAAGATATCACTTTGTAACAATGAAAGGTAATTGTAATTAAAAACCCCGATTTTTGAATACTAATGAAGTGTCTACAAAATGATAAATAGTTTGATTTATTTAAATTCCATACTTGGTTTTTGGCTCAGATTTCAGGTCTCCTGGCCCACTAGAGATAAGTACTTCATGTAAAAAAGAAGAAAAAAATGGTAAAACTTGCGAAAAATTCTCTGCTATAAATAAAATGAGTCCTCATATTTTTTTCGGATTTCTGAAGTGATCTCTCTAGTCAATTTCCAGAGTTTTGAAATTCAACTATTATATTCGTTGGGTATAATCCTGTATTGAAGTCTTTACTTGTATGCAAAGATGGGCGGGATTACGTATTCATGATTACTGAATACAGATTACATGCATTCCAAAGAGTACTTGAATACTTGAACGCATGTATTCAACTAACCCGTAAAATAACGCGCTACAAGAATACATGAATTCAAGTGTTTTCGAGAGGCTGATCGCATGTATTCAAGTAGTCTATTAAATAGCGTGCTACATGAAAACATGTATCAATTTATTCCCGAAAGTCGGATCACATGCATTCACCTGTAGGTGGACACTTGAATACATGTATTCATGTAGCGCGTTATTTAAAGATTACATGGATACATGTATTCATGTAGCTTTTTATTTTACGGATTACATGAATACATGTATTCAAGTAACCAAATGTAATTGATTACGAAAAGTATTTGATTACGCCCATCTCTGCTTGTATGATGATCAGATGTGTAACGAATTTCCTGCAGCTAACCTTCGTTTTGTACTTGGTTTACAAACTTCAACATCATTTTTGAACCTGCATCCCTACTTTTAGGATCGCACACATGTGGAGATGCAGCTGTTACATCTTTGACACACTTTTCAACATCTTGAGAGTGACATGGAAGGTGGAAGATATCATCCTTCAACATATGCGATAAATCTTCCAGTAGAAACTGATTCAGCTTATTTTCACTGAAGTGCATTGTCAATGGATGTTCGGTCACTTATTTACACTTCTGCCAGTAGATTCGGATCCATAGGAGTTCGGGTACAGGCTCAAAGAACGATGCCGAAGTTTGAGAACAAAGGGCAATACCAAGTACAGCTTCGTTACGCATCCGATAATCAGACAAGTTGCAAACTCAATACAAGATTATATAGCTCAAAAATGATATTTTAATATAGAAATATGTCAAAAAAGCTAGTATTAGGATTTTCTAATGGAAACTTGAACTCAAAGTGACAAAATGCACTGCAGATGCACTCTGCGCAATCTCCCCCTCTCATTTTTGGGATAAATGTCGCCCCTTCCTGATTAATGTTGGACAGTTTGTGTAAAAAATGACTTGAATAGGAAGTATCTTACTGTTGCGCTTCCGGTAAATGTTTTCTATGAAATCTGTAACTTGGCCTGTGAGTTATTGGTATCAAGTAGAAACTTGCAGGACCTAAGGCTTCTCGAAAAAAAGAAAAAAAAGTGGGTCTACCCTAATATTCAGCAGCCCCCACAAACTACCCCTATCGCTTTGAACTGTAAAGATTACAAGTGATTATCTGCAATGCTCCTTAAAAAATTAAAAATGTCAAAATAATGAACTGAGTCACATTCCAAGACGAAAGACAGCCGAACATTTTCGAAATGAGAATAGGCATCAAAGCCACATTCAGAAAACTCCAACTTATATCCCTTACCCCATCATAAGATTATGTAACCCCAAAAAACAACCCATGGTATTTATAACTGCATACATCTCAAATGCTTACACGTGAAACAGCCAAGTGAGTTCATAATTGAAAAGAATCACTCAAGTCACGGGAAGAAAATACAATGCCATATTCCTCACTTGGTTGTAATGCATAATCTTATTGAAAGCACTCGTGTTCTCCCGAAGCAAGTTGAAATGATTATCAAAGCTCTCAAATCCCATTTAAATCGATGTATTTGTTTTCAATTTTCCAGTAATGAAACTGATGTGTTTCTAAGATCATGGGTGGTTTGCATCTCTTTTTTTATTTTTCGGTTTTATATTTAGAGGCCAAAAAGCTTCAAGTTAATCTTATATGGTTCAATTCGTAAAGTTCACAGTAGAAAAAGTGCTTCGATTGTGTGAATTTCAAGTTTCAGTTCCCTGAATTCTAACAATTTATTTTCAGGATCAAGTAGGAGGGATCCGTCTTGTCGGAAGGGAAGGAGATCCAAATTTGTGTAGCAATTGAAGTTCTGAAAGAAAATTGATATTTTTCGGTAAAAGCCTAGAAATGGAAACATTCTTCCAGTCGCAGATATACAGAGGCCAACAGAATTTTCCACGTACCTGTTGGAACAATTTCATGAAAATCAGAATCTGTCTAGGCGTATTTTTTCTAGTTGCAAGTGCAGATTTAAGCTCGATGGTACTCGTAATGTGCAACAACGTCGGGTGTGATCCAGGAACAATCCTGAATTTATGTTTCATACGCACACGCATTATCCCGTGCCTGTCCACGTACGGTGTGGCATACTCGACAGTTGAGGTATTGTAATTGACGGCACCTTAACTGTGGAGAAGCATGCCGCCCTGCTTGCAGAAGAAGTCAGCCCAGCGTTGGTAGATGCTTTGGATGGAGGAGACGATGTAGGTTTTTGCATTATGTATTTACATATGTTCACTTGCAAATACTAAACAATATCTCAATGAGATTCAAGCATACCACTTGCAGTCGGAACTAGATGTAAATTCTCAACAAAGGAGGGTAATTTTTATTTCAGCAGAATTCAAAATTGAAAAAAATGAATAAGGGTATATTTCTCACTTTCTTTTGGTACAATTATCATCAAGTAAACGCGCAAAATGTAAATAATACTCATTCTCGTAGTTGGTTGCTCCGAATTTCGGTTATCCTTAGAGGAACCGAAGCTTTTTTCGAATAAATGTTCAATCGCTCGAAAAATAATTAGGTGCAGAAGAAGAAAACAATAATTAATACAGGAGATCATTTGGCAACAAGACGGCGTACCAGCTCATGCAGCCAATCATGTGAGGGATCTCTTGAAGTAAATATTTATTCGCCGGTGGATCTGGAAGTTCAGCCTTTTCTTAGGATTTATTCCGCGATCACCAGGGATGACTCCTTTGGTCAATTTTCTATGGGGCCATGTTAAAAGAAATGTATGGAGATGTCCGTCTCGTAAGTCTACAGAAATTGAAGCACATGATCGTGAAAATAATTGTAGACATTTCCCCGGACGTACTGCGCAAAGTGACTGAGACCGAATTCGAAAAATGGCTTCAAATGTGCGTTGCCGTATCTTATTTATGTTACCTTTTCAATTGAGTATGACATTCTATTCAAACAAATTTTTCAAATAAATATATTTATACAGTGATTACCGTTTTTACAAGTATTGATTGCAGGGTTTTGGTAGAACATGCTAAGGATAGTTTCACTTTTCTTTAGAGGCTAGGTTCCCGACCCAATGATGCCAAAACTCAAATTTTTTATTACTGAGAAAAAAATTATTACTCACTATAGCTGACTCAATAAATTTGGTATAATCTGCAGGTAATTTTCAATTTGTATAAATTTCGAAATATCTTAAAATAAGACGAAATATTATTATGAGGCCAAAACTAAGTTTATTTCGGAGAAAATTGTATGTGGAACAAATTTCGAATATTTGATTGATTGATTCAATGTGTCCCCTGAGGGTTTACTTTAGTAGTAAGTAAGGAGGACCTATGGCTTTAGGTGGGTTCCGAACCACCAAGAACTCCAGGCCCAAGTACTTAGAGTAACATTTTTCTCAAGAGGTACATGACTTTTCGGAGATGAAAACTCCCTTGCTAGGCAAGTGTTAAGGCGTGGGCCGCCGAAGCTCTTCAAGAGTGCAAGGCGGGAATCGAACCCACAACCAGCCGGCGTGGGTCCAAAGCGCATGCCTTTTAGCCCTCACGACCAACTAGCCACTCTCAATTTCGAATATTTTTCAAAAGCAATTTTTCAACTCGATTTCGGATACTCGAACAAGTCATCTTTACATAGTTGACTCATCACTGTTAGAATCACATTATTTTATTAGGGCTGCCACAAAATTCCAATTTTAAAATGTTCCAACCAATTTATAATTTTTCCTGACAATTATCAGTTTTTCTGAGCACGCTTGCTACAAAAGTCTGGCTTCGAATTTTCCATGTATTTTCTAGGTTTTCGAAGTATACTTTTCGAAATATCCTAGGTTCACTTCTGCGAAAAAATTGCAGTTCATTGAATTTATTTCGAAACACTTTACTGTGCGCGGATAGAGTGAAAAATTATTTACATTGAATTGCGGATCGTAAAAAATATTCCGTGAATTCAGAATTGTGAATGGAACAAAATTTTGGATACTGAATGCTACTTTTAGTGACAGCAGACAACATAATTCAATAAACTATGAATGCAGTTTTTCGAAAATGCCGTGACCCTTTCAGGATCTCCTTGTCATTTCCGAACTTTTTCTGACCATCGCATTGAGCTCAGAATCAATTACAAAATAGAAATATTTGAGAAACTTGACATTAAAAATCAACTGAAAGTTATAATAAATTATGAAAAGAAATAGAGTGATAAAATACGAACCTTGAAAACCGTTAATAGCATCCGAACCTCAATTATTGAAAAATTGAAGGTTTTTAGTAACACGCATACGTCAAAGTTAAAAAAGAATTTATGCAACAATAATTTTTGTAAAGCTTTGAATTACCTATTCCCAAACTAAAATCTTCCTACATTGCCGAGGCCAACGGGAAGAATCGTTTCTCATCTATTAAAAAAGCATGTACTTACTTCGTTTGATATAAAATTCAAAGTTTTGAGTATTTCTGACATGAATTTATGAAACTGAGCGAAAAATTTATGCATAAACAAGTAATCTGAAATGACCAAAAAAAAAAGTACTCCTTTCCGAAACCAACCCAAAAATGACACGTTGTCTACGATACAAATTCTGCACACCAGGTTTTTATAACTTCAATTACTTCCCCAGTAATTCCAAAAGTCTATCTGTGTAAGAGAAAGATTCGAAACGTCAGGGGGCATGAATTTGGAGTACTGGTTTTCATTCATTATACGGTACTTGAATTTAAAAATAAATTGAAGTTTACAGTTAACTTCACAAGTCTTGGGGTTTGTGTGAAGATTCGACTTCATTGAAAATTTGAAGTGCAGTTTTCATTTCTGACAGTGAGTGGACGTTTTCTACCTCGAATTTGGATTTATTCTCATTCTTTCTATATTAAATGAGAGAATGCGAGATCAAAACGGATCACGAGCAACAAGGAATTGTTTTGTATTGGAAATTAAAACTAGCAAACTGTCTTGCAACATAACTGTACAAGCAAAACAATGACACTTTTCATCGAAAAATTCAGCGAGAAAAACTTAAACATAATCATTTTTATTCTTATCTAGCACCTTTTATTCATCTTTATCATTCAATAAATGCTTTCTCTAATGTGTTTTACCATAAAAAGTGTCAAATATGAGCACCCAAATTTTGTCTACAACCTATGTTGTTGTCATATGTGTCCCTGCACATATGACACCTACCTGATACCTCCATGCACTTTTTTTATCATTTAGGATATAAAGGTAAATAATAGCTTAAATCATTGCTTCCAAGTTGCTCCCGTCAGAAAACATTTTCCTTTTATAGTGAAATGTATTCAACAAGAGTTATTAACTAATTAAATTTTTGTTTATAATGCTCTAGGTAATGAAATAACTTTTTATTATAAGAGTCAACCCACTTCGTTCAATGAACGATACGCAATTTTGCTCCTCACGTCAAACTGCACAAAATTATTTATTATTGCCCAAAAATTATTTTAAAAAACGATAAGGTAACCTTCCACTTACGTGTCATGGAGGCTATTATCACGCGCCGTATAATACGCCTTAAGAATCGCCTCGATTACGCGTGAGTGAGAGTTTAACTGATCATATTTGTTTTTAACTTTTAGACAATATAAATTACTTTTGTGCAGTTTGACTTAGGGAGAAAATTCTTCATCGTTTGGTAAACGAAATGGTTGCTCTAATATAAAAATTTATGTATTTGCTCAAAAAATTAATAACGTAGTTTAATTTTGTTAATAACTTTCGTTGAATGCATTCAACAATGAGAGCAATGTGTTTGCTGAATGGAGCAACTTGAGAGCAATGATTTAAGCTATCATCTACCTTTCTATCTTCATTAACAGAAAAAGTGGATGGAGGTATAAGGTGGGTACCTATGACCTGTCTTAGAGTTCATCAAGAGAGAGTGGTGTTATGTTACTCCCTTCACTAGCCGACGTGAAACCTGAATTGGAAATACGTAGCGAAGTGCGACATATCTTAAGTCTCACAGGTGTCACGCCCAGCAAATGCCTCCGCTACACTGAAGGGTTATCCTCTTTTCGGTTCAACTTCGTCATTCATGAACATACTATTAGCTGACATGGCCCTGACGTGGTAAGTTAAGCCGATCGACTGCAACTACACTGCGAAAGGTTCATCCTCATTGCGGATAACCCTCCAATGTAGCGAAGGCAAAAGGTTTATGAAGAGGTTACGTGCCATATTATGTTTTCGTGCAATGTTTGTTGTGATGATAAACTTTGTTAATGAAAAAATGGTGTCATGTCACATTCTTCTTGGACCACCGTTATGGCCACGTCTCACGACCACGAGATGAATGACCACGTAACATGATTCTCTCTATTTCTTTCGGAAAATTTGGAAACGCAAGGTCACGCCCAACACAATAAGAGCGACGAAGATGGAAGCGAAGCACTATTTCGGCCGCACTATGTATGTATATGACATACGTCGTTCTCGCGTGAAAAGGAAAACTGGACAGTATTTGCCATAGGTACATGGATATTTATGACTGTCATTCAGGGGAATGACACAAGCTCCCAGTAGAACTGCAGCAAACTGAAACTATGGCCACGCCTCATGGCCGTAAAATGAGTGACCACATAAATAATGAAATCAAAATGAATATCTGGCAAGACCCTCGTGGGTCTTCGGGACACGGAGCGACCTAAGTATGACTACTCTCCACATCCAACCGGCAAGTGCCACGGCATGTTTCTGGCATCTGGTTATGGCTTTGCGGTTACTAACCATTGACAGCAATGAACCTCTAAGAGCACCGATGGCGCGAACAATTATTATAACCGAATATCGTTGGTGGAGTCACTACAGCTGTTCTCTAAGATCTCTATACCTCTCCTTTTTCTCATTTTCCTTGCCTGTGATGTTGAAATAAGCTGGAGCTAAGACTGACAAATATGGTAGTATAGTTGTCTTAGACCGCATTTTGTCTGTACACTAACGTTGTAACTGCGTCAATAGGACAATTCGATAGTATATGCCATAGGTGCTCAGGTAGTTTAAACACGCCCTTCATCTATCGCTGGAAAACATTTGACGTAATTTGCTTCTAATCAAGGTGATTTGAGAAGAGCAAACGTTAACTCATGTGAGAAGTAATACTCTTTTACAATTTTGTAAAAATTCCCGTGCATCACCTTGTCTTCATGGTGTTTCAGGTTCTTTTTGGCTCCATCTTCCTTCGCTTGTGCTTTGAAAAGTAAGGGATCTTGATGGAATAATGCACTGTCTTCACTTCAGATGTTAAGGTTAAGGCCAATGGTTTCAGCTTCGCGTCTTTGTAATGAAACGCTGCTTCTTCACCCATTTCGTCATTCCTGACCATTGCTAGGAGACGATCTCTACCGTTCGACATGATATAAGCAGTACTTAGGATAATAAGGTCCTATTGTAGTGATATCAAGGGCCTCAAGCTTGTTCTCCGTCCATGGAAGTACCCCAAAAGAATGAAGTAGAAGCGGTATCGCAAGCATGTTAGTCGCAGACATCTTGTTCAACGACGACAAGTTGGATAACCATGTCCGTCGAAGAGGGTGTTCTTATCTACTTAAGAGAACCTTTTCTACTGATGTCATATCCTAAATGAGGCTCTCAGGCACGTCCAGGTATTTGTAGGTCTCTCCAGCGCTATGGTGTATGATACCACATACGTCCACAAGCTCAGGTCCCTTATCTATACCTGCTTCTATCTTGGCGTCATTAATTTAAAATATATGAGTGATCTTATGCTCACGAACATTAGTTCCGCCACAGAGGTGCCTATGAGAACCACGAGAGATAGTGGGAATAGTGTGATGCAGAAGAGGAGAGGGCTCATTGCGTCATCCTAAAAGACAGCTTTCTTGAAAATGACGCTGTTGGTTGGCACACGATCCTTCCCAGGAGTAAGGGTTAATCTGGTCTCCCAAAGGGACTTTAATTTCTTTATGCATCCTACTATATGTGAATGAACCTTTAAGCTTCTCAACAGACAGATGATAAGTACAGGGGAAGTGGTCAGTTGGTCGTGGGGGCTAATGCATGAACTTTGGACCCACGCTGTCTGGTTGTGGGTTCGATTCCCACCTCGCACTCTGGAATTCCCACCTGGCACCGCTAGAGTTTTTCGAGTTCTCTGAGTATTGAGTAGCTGTAGCTCTTGGTGGTTCAGAACCCACCGTAAACTGTAAGTCTCTCTCACCTCTGAGCTAGTAGTAAGGTGTGCAAAGGAATAGAGAGAAGGTTATACTGAGACTCTTAAACCCGTAACAGGGAGAGAGTGTAAAAAAATATTCCATTCCATAAATATATAAGAAGTTGAATCAAAAGCTGTCTGGTAATCCATCTAGGCCATCGACAGATCGCGCTTGTGGATCGCAGCATCTTTGCAGACAATACTGTCGATCAGCAAGTTCTCCCAACAGCCTGCTGGACTTCTTTGCAATCTTGGTTGTTCGTAAATCCCACTCCATATAGGCCCAATTATCTGAACAATCTTATCATTCAGGATAGATGTGAAGATCTTATGCAACGTGTTCAGGCAAGTTATTGGGCTGTAGTTCTTTGGGTCACTGCGGAATAGAGATCTCAGACATTAAATATGAGGTGAAGATGCAAGCTGGATGTCGGTGTGTAGAAGTGATCTTCTTCCACCAAAAGTTCCTAATACAATCTGGATCAGCAGGACAGCAGCAGAGAAGTTTTTTGTGCCGGTAAATGCTTTCTGTATCTCCTAAGTAGTGATTGATGGGCATTCCTTCTCGGATGTTAGGAGGTTATTGTAAAGCTCCTTGAAACTGATGATGTTCTTAGTCCCTTCATCGAATGATATTTTATTCCGTAAATGTTTTCCCAAAATATCTCGACTTCTTCGGACTTTGATGGGTTTTTGACCGGAACAGGAGTACTCGCATTTTTTTAACCGTGTGCTGCTTGATGGTCATCAGCTTTGACATTCTCAATGTGTGATGATGGATTCTCATTTCTTGAGCGAACTTTGGGACCTTTGCCAGAAAAGGCTTACCAGATTTTATTTAGTCTCTCACACACTGCATGCGGGACGGATTTTCTCTCGCCCAGCCAATCTTTTCGGTTAGTTCGTTTGGACCTTCAATTTGAATCAGCTAAAGGTCTCGCCGTATCATGAAGTGAACAAGTGATGGGCCACAGAGTCCGGATCTTTCAAGAGATCCTCACGAAGGGAAGCATCCATTTCAGCCAGAACATGGAGCTTCGGAGGAACCTGAATGTTAATGTGTATCCTTCTCCTAAAATCGTCATCGTCTCTTGAGGGATGTCTTGTTTCAGCATTTGGTCCTAATGCCGCTTCCTGATTTTTATCTGCGGCTCTTTCTTGCAGTGGTTGAGGAAGCGTTCGGCATACATCTCTTGTTCGCGACAGGTTTACAAGACGGTTTCTTAACACTTGCTGTGAAAGGTGCGAGAGCTCTACGTGTTTCTGACACCACAGAGTATGCAGGCACATATATGTGACGTGCGCCGAAGAAAGGGGGCTTACTCTAGAAAAATCGAAATCGAGGTTAATACACCTTCTGATCCTTTATGTCTTGCTCTCTTTATTGAAACAATCGAAAATGAATTTCGAGCATTATTATTGCTGATAATTTAGTTTTTAGTTTTCTTCTCTCACACAAGTCGCGTGTATCGGGTCGAATTGGACCGCTCGCCCTGAACAATTTCACTTTTCA
>WSXT02067354.1:0-12431 GCA_011762715.2 Neuroterus valhalla | reverse complement strand
GAACAATTTATTCTAATAATTTTTTTTGATAAAAACAAAATTGTTAGAGTTGTGGCATTTTCAAAATTCAAAAATATAAATAAAAATGAGAATTTTGAGCCTAATAACGCAAGATTGAAAAGAAACTCAGAAAGAAAAAATGTTTCTCTTGGGAAGCCATACAAGATCGTGAATACAACTCTTTGAATTTTCTCAAAAATCGAAAATTCCAACCGTGATCGCACAAAAAAAATTGAAAAATAATCTGTGAAATTGATAACTTTCGAAAGAATGATCGTATTCGATCGTGCTTCGGCACACATTTTTATGGACCAAAATACAAGTCGAGTTGGTAAACCAGCTTTTTTGGATCAAAAATAGAAGAGGGAGAGCATTTAAAAAATTTTTTTGGACTTTTCTTCCAAGACTCAAAAATTTGAAGTACGTTTTTTTCTTGTAGTAGGTAAAAAGTAAAACCATATTTCCTCATTTTTTTTTTATGAAAACAAAATTGGCAGAGTTGTGGCATTTTAAAAATTCAAAAATATAAACGAAAATGAGCACCTTTAGCCAAACAACGCAAGATATAAAAAAAAGTTCGAGGAAAAAAATGTTCCTTTTTGAGAGCCCTCCAGGATGATCTTGTTAACTTTTCGGGTTTCCTAAAAAATCGAAAATTCAAATTTCAGTCGCACAAAAAATAATGTAAAATAGAAAGATTCATTTTCTGGTCAAACTATGTGAGGTACGGAAAAATATATAGGAACTTAAATTGTGCACCAAAGAAAGATCTACAAATTTGGTAAAATTAACTTCTTGATAGGTCAAGTAGTTTTTGCTTCATTTAGAAAAAAGCATATAAAACATGAAAAATATCACTTTTGGACAATTGATATAAGATTGGGAAAAATTAAATAAATGCAAGTTCTTTACCAGGAAAATATCTTCATATGCGGTATCAAATTCTTCAACAGGATATTTAGTTTTCCTTTCAATCAGTAAAAATAAATATCAAAATGGAATAATAAAATTTTTGAAAAAATGGCTAATGCCAACACAAAAGATTGATAGAGAAAAGTTGTTCACCCGAAAAATATCTGTAAATTTGTTATAATTTCTCCTATTGGACGCGTAGTTTTTCTTTCAATAGTAAAAAATAGAATTAAAAATTGAAAAATTGAATTTCTGGGAAAACTACACAACATGTGAAAAAAATTAGTCAACAAAACTTCTCTACCGCTTTGGACAAACCTTGATCGAGTGCGCATTACAAGACACGTGATGAAAATGTATTCGTCAAAGCCGGAGAAGCTTTAGCAAAAGAGAATTCAAACTCATAAAATTAAAGTAGTCGACATTTCGCTTGTGAGTTTCATAAGCTTTTTACAAAACTGTAGAGAGGTACAAAGGCCGAGCGCGTGGTGCGAGGTAAATATATAACAGAAGCTGTTTTTTACTGTTGGCATGCTTCCTTATTTTTAGAGAAGGTACTTGTGGTTTATTTGGAAATTTTTTATTCATCTGACTTGAGTCAAGAAGTTTCCTTGAAATTTCTTCAAGTAATTTTTGATTTAGTTGTATGAAAATCAAGCTAGAGTCGTTTGGTAAAATTTTTTTCTCATATGAGATTAAAATGATAACAATAACATCAAGCTTGGAATGAACAGGAAAACAGGTTTTTAAATTGTGAAATTAGTGAAAATAGAAAGAATACACTTACATTTGAAGCATTAGGTCCATTTTCCTTGAGCTTCTGATGACAAATTCACGTTCTGCGCGGAAACGAGCCCAAATTAATAAAAAAACATCTAGAGGTGTTGATTTGTTTACAAGATTTTTGACTTTGTTGCATTTTGAACGCGCAAGTTAAGATTCTGCGTGAGCGACAGCGAGGCGGAAGCAGCCCCCCACTCCGACGCCGTACATTGAGTCAGTTCTTAGCCGAGAATTACCCGTGATTATAAACAGGGAATCCGGGAATAAATTTTGTTCTTAATTTTTATTATGGTTGGTATAACTATAAAAACACACTTCGTATGAGTTTGGAGTGTATATTGAACAAGATTATGGCTGCTGTTATTGTTATAAAAATAAAATGTTTCTTCTTCCTTATTAACAAATCGAGATTCTCATTCGTTTAATGTCATGAAGAAATAGCCACTTTCAAACAAATTCAATCCCCATTTTGTAGGATGAAAATGAGCGTTATCGTTATGCAACCGCTGTCCCACTTGAATTTTACCTTCAACTACCGTCAATTCTTAAACAACAAATAGCTTTTCTTGAAAACTATTGAGTATTTACGGCTCAAATTTTGCGCATCATTTAGGCACATCAAAACAAATATTTTCAAAGATTTTTGAACACATACATACATTTTTGCAAACATGACAAGATATTGCAAAAAAGGACGTTTCGGCACATTTTGATTTTTTTGCATGAAAACGAATGAACCGATCCTGACGTTCGACCAACCAAATTGCAGATCTTTCCCATACCTATAATTTATTTCCCAACTTTTTTCTTCTGACTCGCTCGTAGATTGGGAACCTGCCTGCAAACATATGGGCCGATATCCCAGGCATTAACACAACGCAATCGTCAACTCAGTTTTCACTATATAATTTTGCGGTGAAAAAATCCTTTGTTTCCTGGACTATGACAACGCTCCTGGCAGGATGATTTGATTCAATTGTAATTAAATTTCTTTAATTAATAAACTTCATGAAAACCCTCAACACTCTTTTGACCTCGATGTTTTTCTACATAACTTTACGTCGATGTTCACGATTTGCATTAGTTAACGCAGACCACTTACAAGTAAATAAATTCAACTTACTTAGTACAAGCGCTGTCAAGAGTATTCCCACAGAGGTGTGATTGTACTAAAAAAAAACCCCTGGAAAAATACTTGGTAAAGTTTCGTACATAAATGCACTAGTTGATACAATTTAGAGCCGAGTTTAAATATTTTATGAGATAATAATAATAACATTAGGCAGTCTCATTTGTGCGAGCATGTACGGATTAATTGAAATGATGAAAACATGCACACAAAATCATCAGGCTTCAATTTTGAGGGTAAGTTCGATCTAGAAGAGCATTGAAGTCGAGAGAGTTTGACGACGTCTTTTATGATATTAAGGAACGATTATACCTTATAACAAGTGAATCAATTTATCTTAGTGAGGACAACATTGCCCGCGAATAAGTAAGCATTTAGTTATAAAACTATCGGTCTTATCTTTTGCGGGCGTTGGTCGACATTTTTCATTAGGTTCATGAATTATTAGTGTTCATGAAGGTAGTAGTATATATTGATTCACTGCTAGTTGACCCGTTATTAGCAATTCAATTATTTGAAAACAATTTGAAAGAGTATTCAAAGAAAAATGCATTCCAAAATTTTAAACGGAAATCAAGAATTCGAAAAAATTACATAAAATTCAAAATAATCCTACAGAATGCTAGAGACTTTGCAGGAAGAATTCCACATAAATATACAGAATGAAAGGGACTTCTACAAATTTCAAGAGAATTCCATAGATCTCAACAAATTATCCCAGATTCTAAGCAAATTTTTAAGGAGTTCAAGAAACTCCTACAAAATATAAGGGAATGCCATGGATTTCGAGAGAATTCTATATAACTTGAGAGGATTCCACAGAATTTCAGAAAATTCTACGGCAATAATTACCACAAACCGTCGTGCAATGTTGACTAATTTTATTGCTTGGAGAAGACACATTTTTTAATTCTTGTGTCTACTTTTCTTTAGAATGAAGGAGCCTTATAAATAATTTCTTTTGCATGCCAAAAGGAACTTCTCTTAAAGGTGTCAGCTTCAATTTTGCAACACTTTCACCAAGAAACTCTCAAAACATATCCCATAATATACAAAAATTAAAATGATTCACATTTAGTTATTGCTATTGTAATAGACTTTCATACCTTTTCATCCAGAGCTTTGTGATGCTCGAATAGACTTTTCAAAGCTTTCAATACCTCCACTTCAGATGATACACCAGATTGTGCTGCAGCTTGTCTCTTAACAACTGTCATACGCAGTGACCTCTCATGTCGTGAGACCAAGCACTCCAAGTGTTCAAGCAAGAGCTGTTGAAATAACTATTATTAGAATACGTAAGTCTTCCTTTGTATGAGTATTAATATTGTTCGTATTGCAACCTGTCACATTATTTTACTTGAAAATCTTTATTCAACATTCTTTCAATGATCGCGAATCCTCTTTTATGCGAAAATTTCTAAAACTTTGTTGAAAGAATACGATGAGTGGTTTGATCCAACATTGCGGGCTGTATACTTGCCCCTTTACTTTCTTGAATTTGTTTTCCTTTTCGTATTCAAATGTTAAAATATTGAATACTCATATAAGATTTCGTAGAATTATACGAGAATGAAATTTTTTAAACTTCCTTTCAATGGCAAAATTTTTCCAATTTTTTCCGCATATCTCATTCTTTTTAAAACGCATTTTTTCAAAGAATTATCGATATACTTGTACTTCATTGATTATATTACTTAACGATGCAAAAAAAGGACAAATTTGAGAGGAAAAAAGATAAAGGTTTGAAAGAGCGAATTTTGTAATAAAAACAAGTGCTACAGAATGTTAAATTTACGAATTTTACATTGGAATCAACTGAATAAATACATTAATGCATCAGCCAGAAACTTAATGTTCGAAAAGTGAAGAATACGAGTATCGGCTCCGCAGTTTGGAGACTACAAGCAGAACCCTCTATTAACCGGGCTATCCTCTAGTCAAAATGTTGTATACAGCTCGAATGTCAGATTATAATCTTCAATAACACGTTTGAGATAGCGATTTACAGTTTTTACTCCAGTTCTCTACAAACTAGCAAAATAGAATGAGGTAGAGGAGCAAACATTGATCTCAAATCTTCAACGGCCAATTCAGCGTGAAAAACGGAATGGCATTAATTGAGGGTCCCTTGAGACCTCTAGTTGATCAAGAGGGGGAGATGTGTGAGTTCACACACAATCCATATGCCTTACTTCTAAAAGCACGAGTGAAGGGAGTGGAGGCCAAAAACTCCCTGAAACAATATGAAGACTTGGTGACGCACGACATGTTACGATGCAGTCTGGGCGTATCGGGCTGGTATACCGGTATTACCGCGGTAATTGGTTGGGCCTTGAGAAAGGCCAGTTAACCAGCAGGTACAGCGGTTCCCCAGATTGTGGCGGCGTTCCATTAGTCTAAATGGACGATGAATAGGGTAAGAAACACCGCGGATTTACTAGTATGAAAGCATAGCGGAGAAAGCATAGCAAAGGGGTACGATCGTGTCAAGACTGAGGCAGCCAGCGGCGATCCGACGCTTGAAGATTCGGGACCCCTCGGAAGGTTCCGCCTCGCCCCGGGCATCCGGACATGGCCTGTCAACCCCCTAGTGCAAAGTCGTGCCAAGCCATTCCTACCTGTAAGGGTTCTGCCCCCCTCCCCCCACCTGTCCCGTTGAGGTTCGGCTGTATGCCCTAGAGCTCCTTCAGTATCGCGTCGATGTATGCCCGTGTGTTGTCGTCAATGTGTATTTTGATTTCATAATCGTTGATGTCTATTTTCAGTATTTCTTGTGATATGTTATTTATCATTTTTCAACCCCCCTGTGAACGAATTTGGTTGCCGTGAATAGTATATTATTTCTGATATCAGCTTATTGCAGAAAAGACAACGAAAACCCTGTGTGCCTCTGTCAAGTTTGTTTTCAATTATTTCCGCGTTTCTGTCGAACCTCTCCTTCCAGTTCTCCGCCATGGTTTTCTTATCCCAGTAACTGATTAGTCAACGAAAAAGATAAGAAGGTTTCAAATTGTCCATTACATCGATTACGATCTGACGTGGGAAGAGAGAGAAATTCAAAGACTGCTGAATGACAGAGCTAGAAGGGAGTGGAGTAAAGGGAGAGCAGCGAAAGTAGGATATCAGAAAATAAAAATAGAGGAAAAAATCCTTGTTTGGGATAAGGTCAAAGAGGAGTTGAGAGAATTGCAGAGAGGCTTATTTCGTAGGAAATGACAGTCACGGGACCAGCAAGGCGGTGGAGTGATAAAGGTGCTCCTCTGGGAAGTAGCAGGGATAAAAAAGAGAGATGAGGACTTTTGGAGGTTTGTGCAGCGATATGATGTTTTCGGACTGGTTGAAACGTAGGTAGATGGCCGAGAGTGGAGCAGGATAGAACCAAGGCTTTCAAGGGGCTTTAGGGGCAGGCTCCAAGAGACGTTAGGTTACAAAAGGAAGGGAGGGCCAGTGAGAGGATTATAAGGGGGATCATGGAGGGAGTTGAAGAAGAAATTCACGGTGTTGGTGGGGTGCACGTGGTGTAAATGAAGGCTGTTATGATAGGAGGAGTGACGTGCAAGTTTCTGAAGGTGTACAATAGAGGAACGGAAGGAAGGGGGTCTCTACATGAATAGCGAAGGTTTTGAAAGCAGGTCAAAGGACACGTTTATAAATAAGGAGGGGGATATTTTAAGAGACTGGATGATGGATAGAGGGTGCGTGGTCGAGAATGGTATAATAACAGGAGACGAAACCGGAGAGTACACGTATGTGAGCAAGGTGGGAGCATCAGTGTTGGACCATGTGGTCATGAATATGCAAGGGTGCGAGGAAGCGGAGAGATTCGCAGTAGAAGAGAGGATGGAATCAGACCATCAGCCTCCAATCTTGTGGGTAAGAGGGGAGGGCTGTGAAAGGCAGGGAGAAGAAGTTCCAATGGTTTCGAGGAAGATATTGTCGGGGGAGGATAAAGAAAAGTACCAGGAGCAGCTGGTGAAAGTGACTTTCGGAGGAGAGTCGGTGGAAGAGATATGGGGAGATCTGAAGGTGAGGGTGAAAACGTGTGTGCAAAAGAAAAGACTTAGAAAGAAGAAAAAAGGAATGGTAAAACCGTGGTGGGATGGAGAATGCAAAAGGAGGAAAAGAAGTGTTGGAAAGAGGTATAAAAAATGGTATGAGAGATCTGCGAAGAGAGAGGATTACGTACAAATGAGGAGGAAAGTTCGGTTGAAAAGGAAAAGGAAAGGACAAGGGAGAGAGAAAGGGCTGGAAGAGGAGTTGGAAAGTATTAGGACCGAGGGATGGAGGGGGGATGGAGTTGAATGTTAAGGAAATAGAGAGATAGGACAGGGATAAGCAGGAAAATTATAGAGCAATCACATTGATGAATACGTCGTACAAAGTATACGCGATGGTACTGGCGGAGAGTCTACGAAATGATGTCGAGGGGAGAGGTATATTGCCGGAGACGCAGGCGGCATTCAGAGCGGGTAAGAGCACTATCGACATTATTTATATTTTGCAGCACGTGGTGGACAATGAAAGAGCGAAAAAGGGATCGAAAGTTCATGCGTTTTTCGTAGAGCTTAAAGGAGCATTTCCATCAGTTTATACGGGGAGATTGTGGGAGGCAACAGAGGAGAGATTAGTGGAGAAAGGTCTGCTCGAGAGGGTGAGGGATGTGTATGAAGAAACGAAGGATAGGGCGAGAGGGGGAGGGCAGGATTTCCGAGGGTTTCTGGATGGATACGCGGTTGAGGCTGGGGTGCCCGCTTAGCCGAACGCTAATCGCGACTTTAATCACTGACATGGAGAGAAAACTAGAGGAAGTAGTGGTAGGGGAAGTGAGGGTGGGAGGAGTAAGAATTTGGTTACTCGCGTACGCAGATGACATACCGTTGTTGGAAAAAAGCGAAAAGACCTCAAAGGGGATGAAGTGGTTGAGAAGATATCTGGATAGAAGTCGGTTAGAGTTAAACGCAAAAAAATTCCAAGGTTATGATGTTCAGGAGACGGGGTGGAAGAGATAAGGGAGATAGAGGTACAAAGAATGGACACTGAGGTTTGACAGAAGTATACTAAGTTATATCGTTAGGAGGGAGACAGGGAGAACGAACTTAGGGATCCTCACAAGTAGTCGAGCGTGCAGGGATTAGGGAAAATTCTTGAAAGACAAGGGAACTAGGCTAGTGAGGGAGTGCTGGTGAAAGGAGGAGACCAGGAGAGGAGATGGAAAGATGGAGGATGAGGGAGAAAGGTATTTTCGGAAAAAATGGTCTGCATGAGGATGGAGTGAGAAGAATCACATGGAAGGAAGAAAGGTGTAGGAGATTGTTACAACGAATGGCATGGAGAGAGAGAAAATAGAAGGAGAGGAGAGGATAAGAGAGTCAAGGTATAATGAGAAATATGGGTGGATTATGCCAATGGAGAGAGCGCGGGATTTGTGTGAGAAAGAAGAGAAAGGAGGACAGGAGAAAATAGCGAGGACGAGATGTGGGAGCGTGGAGGGCGCTAAAGGGGATGCTGCGTGAAAGTGAAGAGAAAAGGGTGATTGCATAAGTGAAGGGGATGCTGGGTGAGATGAAGAGGAAGAGAAGGAAGGAGGAGGAATGGAGATAGATGTGTGAGCAGGAGAGGAAGTAGATGTAAGATTAATGTCAATAGTAGAAAGCAATAGCAAATGAGTCATACTACATAAGGAAAGGACAGCAACCGCGGGGGCAGAGTTCAGCAATGAGAAGCTGGCGAATTGTAGGGAAACGCTTGCGAGGCGAAACGAGGAAGGAAAGGCAATTCGAATGATCGAGCGGTTGTAGCATTAAGGAACATTGTATAAAGTGTAAAAGGATGTTAGAGAGAAGTATTCAATGTAAAGAAGAAAAAAATCTGTGAAACATGTCGGTGTAAACAAGTCAATTTCTCAAGGTCAAGAGATTGAACAATAAACGTTTATCTATCTCTAATACGCTTGCCCTGTTTTACGTTTTTTTGTAAAAGCAAAGCCCTTTGGAATATCAAGGGCACGAGTTCTCATGCTTCCATGCCAAGATGTGATCGTTGAGTCGGAGGCTAACAAAGATGGCCAACAACGCCCTGGTAAGAGTCGTCATCGCATCGGGACATCCAGTTGCCTGTCTAACTCCCGAAATTTGACGTCTTTTTTAGGTCGGGGGCCATTGTGATAATGTATGCGGACATCTGGTCAAGGGATTGGCTGGTGGCCAATACTGACTCTACATCACTCAACCTGCGGACCCAGTTTTGATTAGTTTTTCTCGACTGGCAGACAAATAGACCAGCAGGGAAGGGCTGGACCACAGATATATCTTGTTCCAGATGGCTCTGGAGAAAAAAGTGATTCCGAAGATCAGAAGTTCTAGAAATACACTTTGAGACTCATACAAAGAGGAACTCAAAGGAAGGTTCGTGGATTTCCTGACGAAGTATAGAACCATACATAAAATGGAGCATGCCGCGGAGCTTCTGCGAAGGGCTCTGATCACATCATATGAAGCAATCAAATCTTCGAAGGGAGCAGAGTGATGGAACACCCACTTTGAGAAGCTCTGAAAGGAGACAAGAAGTTTGCGCAATAAGGCAAACAAAACCAAACTGTTTTCATACTGGGCCGGATATAAAATGGCTCGAAATGAATACAAGGAAAGTATAAGAATCTACAAGGAGGATGACTGAAGAGTCTTCTGTAAGGATGCTTAAGGCAAACCAAGAACCGCGAGGCTCCATAAGGACCTTCACTTCTCAGGTTTTCAGCGAACATAAATCGATCGAGCAGAAAAATTTTGTGACCAGAGGAAGGAGGAGGCCGACTGAAATTCCGCCGCAAAGGTCCTTATTCTAAAGACGTTGAAAAAGCTGGTCGAGAGACATATCAGGGACGAAGTACTCTTAGCTCCTTCACAGAATAGAGGGCAGCACGCCTTTCAGGCAAGCTGATCAATGGAAACAGCGCTTTACGCTGCTGTGACAAAACTGGAGCAGCAACTTGAACAGGTTGGGTATAGTGTAGAATTGTCCTTTGACATAAAGGGTGCCTTCAGCAGCAACACACCTCCAGAAGTCATCTGCCGGAAGCTTCGAGGTGCGTCGTACCGAACCAGCTCGTAAGTTGAATAGGGAGTATGCTACATCGGAGGCGGCTCATAACCAGGTGAGGTGGAGGTCTAGTTAGGGAATAGCGCCGCAGCGATGCCAAAATGGGGTTGATTTGTCGCCCCTCCCGTGGTGCATTGTAGATGTAGGCCTTCTACGAAGACTAAATGAAAGCGGCTATTATACCCAGGACTATGCAGATGACTTGGTCATCCTAGAAAAAGAGGCTCTTATAGATACCTTGATGAGCCTTGCAATATCAGCACTACGTATCGTAGAGCTCTGGTGCGATATCTCCAGGTTCTCGATGAATCCAGAAAAGACTAGCTCGGTCATTCCCACGAGAAAATACAGTGTAACGAAGGTCGCTACTCCTGCATTCCGTAGCGTGAGGCTGATGATTTCGGATTCAATCCAATATTTGGGAGTAATCCTAGATAAGAAGCTGAATGGGCGGAAGCATGGTCTAAGGCCTAAGATGATAGCTCGGCTCTACTCCGCTGTCTTTAAATCGAGACTCAAATATATTCGGCCGTCGTCTGGCGGCTATGGGCAACGCCAATGCTGAGAACGATGCAGGGTAGACTGCAAACATCACAAACGATAGCGTTTAGGGAGGTACAAGGAGCAATGAGGACTAAGAACATGGCAGCGATGGGATTCATACTCTGTGAAGAACCCCTACACGCTGCATTAACTGCCAGAGCGGCTCGTGCAATAGTCGGATTAACAAGAGCAAGTACATGTACTTGCGGATACTAAAAACAGACGAGGCTCCCGAGTGACTTCAGTACAATGCCGATTCTAAAAATGAGGCAAGACAATATGTCGAAACGCTTCAAGTTCAACAGTGTTTCCGAGTAATTATCCCAACCAGGGATATGTGGAAAGCAAATGATAACCCTTTCGTCCAGGGACAAATCTGGTACACAGACGGCTCTAAACAGGAGATGGCGTGGATCAGGAATCTACGACAGTGCAGGAAGGAAGATAAGAATCTCGCTTGGACATGCTACTGCCTTTCAGGCGGAGATCCTGTCTATATTCCGCTGCACTGAGAAACTCATAGAAGAAAACGCGGCTTGCAGGCAGATCACAACCTGCTCAGATAGCCAGGCGACATTAACTGCGCATTTAAAACCAGACATAACATCAGAGCTAGTTAGGGAATGCAAAAAGGCATTGAACCAACTAACAGAAAAGAATGACGTGACCCTCATGTGGGTTCCGGGTCACACTGGAATCAGAGGGAATGGAAGAGCGGACGAGCTGGCAAAGAAAAGTGCAGAAAGTGAATATTTTGGCCCATAACTGGTACTAGGAGTAGCGTTACGGGCTCCTCTTACAAGATGCACAGAGTCAGGCATATCCTAAGTTTACCCAAGGAAGATCTATGTTTGATGGTTCAGATGCTCAGAGGCACAGCTACTTGAACTTTTTGAAGCACAAAATGGGATTGAATCCCACAACAGAGTGCAGGAAATGCGGCAGGAATGACGAAACATGCTTGGATGTCCTATGCCAGTGCCCGGCATTAACCAGGCTCAGGAAGCAAAACCTTAGGGACCATTTCATGTAACTGGAGGACATAGCAATGCTAACAGTGGCTGTCATCCTGAGCTTCGTTGAGAGGTCTCTTGTCGAGCACTAGAAGCGACAAATAAGGGTGTGGCATGATGGGCTTTATAGCCGAAGCGCCAAGGGGGACCCTGTCGGGGCTCCTGGCCCATTTTTTAACTAAACTAAACTAAGAAAGTTATGGTCCTTTATAATGTTTGGAATATAAGTGCTCTTAGTTTTATTTTTTTCTGGGTACATACTTTAAAGTTCGCGCGAAAACTCAAAAAATGCTATGCTTCGAGAGGAATAGCTTGAGCTATAATATAATATCAATACATTATAATAAAGAGGAAAGTAGTTATGGTAGTTGATATTATTTAGAAAATTGATTTCAATAGATTTCTGCAGAATAATTTATTGAGGAGAAAATATATTCGCTAACGGGAGGCAAAGCGTTATTGAAATAAGCATCAAATAATAATACTAATAATAAATTAAAGAAGGTGTTCTGAATATTAAAACTTGAAACAACGGACATCGAATGCAGAGCAAGTTATCACAATACTATTATATTAAAATAATATTATCATATATTTCAAAATTCAAACAAATATGCCTCGTTTCTGAGTGAATATTTTTATATGATCAGTTTTCTCTCGTTTCTCCATGATTTGTTTCCATAGAGAAGTTTTTATTAAAGGGGGAGATTGTTTATAAAATGAACGTTTGTACAATTCTTGAACAAAGTTATTCACTTACGAATGCTCTTTACAATTTAAGTTGAAAATTGTTTTCCCAAGGCGAGGTCTGACTATTTGAGATAACCACATATTTCAGTGTACATCATTGAAAAATATCATGCAAAGCACATAAGTCTACTATCGGTTTCAAAAGTCCTGACCTCTCTACAAAAATCTGCATAACTCGATGACGAGGAATCGCTAAAGAACAA
>WSXT02067343.1:0-12431 GCA_011762715.2 Neuroterus valhalla | reverse complement strand
AAACAATTCATCAATTCAATAAAATTTGAAGGCAAATATAAGGCACACTTATCTTCGTGGAATAATGCAGATTTGAACTTGAAATGTAATAATCTTATTTATTAAACATTTTAAACTCAAGAGCCCCTCAAAATGAATTATTCATTACACCTCCGCGAGAACCTTAAAAATTCTTGGCGCGTTAGCTAGCGGGAGGAAAGACAATGCCGATAAATGACATGTCTAGTCAAACTTGTATTGATATTCGATAAATGTATCATTTCCTTTTTTCAGTTCGTGAGCGTTTTTATAGAACTTTCTCGTGATGAGGACATAATGAAAAACATTGTATCTGGCAGGTGCGAAACCCTGATTTCATGAGTGCGTAAAGTTCGGAGCATGAGCCTAAGTCAGTGGAGGCGCCGCAGGCGCCCTGAACGAGAAATCAGCACTTTCACGATAGCGACGATAGCAGCCCTGCTTCGAACTTGCTTTACGAATAACTATTTTGTTGTTGAAGTGATTGAATTTCATAATTTCTTATTGTAAGCATAGTAAAATCTTGCTTCCTATTTATATATTATTAATAATTGACAGTGCAATAATTGACGCACGCTGTAGCGCGTATAATATTGCAAGTTTTCATGTTAGAGAGCGAAATAATAAATTCAAACTTCTGGCTCTGAATCCTAACCAAACAATGTATTACCGAATCGAACCTTGCAAGGGCTCTTCTTGCAAGCTCATCCCGATCAATGTCTTGCGACAAGCGTCACGCTGCAGCTGAGGATTTAATAAATGCGACAAACTTAGGAAAAGACCAGGAAAAGCCAGAAATCAAATTGAGACCCAAACAAACTTATTTGCCTTCAAGAGTGCATCATTATTTATTTATAACTAGAAGCTGATATAGATATGTTAAGATCCAAACTGCAGAGTCGGCACTGAAGTTTTCTGAATTATCGAAGCAATGCAACGCGTGCTTGACCTTGTTATATACTCCGGAATGAAGTTTATAACACATCCACTTCCTCAGCGGATGACATAAAATCGGCATTATCGTGATTTGATCTATATCAGGTTTCATTATTATCCAAGCTAAGTGTAAGACTACTCTAAGCTCACTGCAGAGAAAAAGCTATAAATAACGGCCAAAAAGCCACTAGTATCTATTCGCTTCTCTCGATAAATAAGACAATCCTTTTCGTATTTGGTCTTAGACGAGAGAAAAAGTTTTCTCAAACACTGGTTCCCGAAAATATTAAAATATGAATAATATCGCTGAAGTTCAAAACGTTTCTGAACGGAAATTCACATTTATTTTCATAAATTACGAAAATAGACTTTCCAGTAATAAAATTATTTTTGACGATGAGCACGCTAATAAAATTTGGAAATAACTCTTTTTTCAAGTTTTAGAATTGTTCGTCAAAGTTTCTGGTAGATTACAAAAAGACTAAAAAATTTTCTACATAACATTTTTAAATTTAACAAAAATGAACAAATTTATACGATATTCGAATTTGAAAGAATAAAAAATTTATATTCATATAAAAGGCCATCCAGAAACTCCGTCACGCTGTCTTCAATACTTTTTAACCCCTTCCCTTTTTCGTCACAGATCACCACACACAGCGAGAAAGGTGTCACAATTCGAACACCCCCCTTCCCTTTAGGTAAATCTTTTTTCTTCGAATTTGTTTCATAGGCCTCTATATTACAACACATAATTTACAATGAAAATATTTAAACAAATATCACAGCTGAAGCCATGATCCTTTATTAATTGGAAAACTGATTATTTTTCTTCAAATTTAATACTTCAAACATTGAAAGGGTTCCACCCAAAATCATTTTGCGAAAATTCATTAATTGAGAACTGAAAAAGGCAAGAATTAGAAGATTCGAAAGGATTTTAAACTGAGAATATTCGAAACTGTACATCAAATAAAAAATTGGATAGTAAAGTTCCGAATTTGTAATGATTTTAATTCCAATAATTTCGGACTAGAAAAGCTTTTGAAATAAACAGTTTACAATGCTTTTGAAATGACAATTTTCGAAATAATTTACAAATTGAAAATTGTTGAAAATAAGGTCATTTCAAAATAATAGAAATTAAAATTATATACTTTCGAATCAGAACCGTTCAGATTCAAATTTTGAAAAAATTACTATTTCAAATGAAATGAGTCCGAATGATTTTAAAATTTTTAAGTGTTCCTGGTCAAAAATTTACAGTTCAAAGCGTTCAAAGTTTGAGATTGTGACAAAAAGCATTGGAATTCTTTCAATTCAAAATCGAAGAAATTCGACCTGAAAATTGTCAAAATTTCAAATCAACTTCGGAATTATGAAGTTTTTGCAAATTTGACATTGAAAAAATTCAAAATTAAATAATATATTCTGTATTTAATCTAAAGAATGCATTCTGCACTACGAAAATATATGTCCTTCCCAAAAGATAAATTTCAAAAATAATATAAAAAATGAGTTGAATAATAATAAATATAATAATAATATAATAAATAAATAATAAAAATATAATAAATAAATAATCAAAATATTAATTTTGAACAAAATTATTGAAGTTTTAAGCTAAAACTACGAGTTGTCTACAAGGAGTTGAGTTTTCGGTACAAAAAGAATTTTTGAATTGAACATTCGAATCTTCAACAAAAAAATCCATGTACAACGAAATGGTCGAATTTTCAACCAAAATGGCTAATGCAAAACAAGAATAAATTGATTCTACGCATAGTAGTTCATCTTTAAACCAATTAATACATTAAAAAGTAGAATAATTCTCAATGAACACGTTCTAGTTAATATTTCTACCAAACAATATGAATTTTCTAAGAAATAGTTAAATCCTCAAACAAACCAGATTATTTTCGAATCGAAAATTAATTCAAAAACAAAAATGAATTCTCAACCAAAGTGGTATAGTTTTAACTGAAATAATGAATATACAATCAAGAACCTGAATTCTATTGAAATTAGTTCCACTTTCAACAAAGAAGTTGTATTTCCAACAAAAAAGATGACTTCTTAACAAAATAGTTGCATTTTCAACAAAATAAATAAATTTACAGCCAAATTGTAAAATTCTCAATCAGAAGAGATTAATCTGAAAACTAAAATATAATAGTAGACTTTTTAGAACAATATAATAAACTCTTAACAAAAAATAGTTGAATATTTTCTATTGGGTCAGTTAGCAATCGAGCACAAACTAATCTTCATTCGCATGTATTTCTTTTATGTGTGAAATCACATTCTGCTTAAGCCCCCCCCCCTCCCCATTAGTATGACGTAGTTTTTGGACGACCCCTAAATAAAATTTTTCAATTCAGTGAAAATCAATAAAGCTATGTGTTTTTCAAAATTTTCAGAACATAGAAAAATGTATTATTCTACCAGACTAGACGATTTTTCGATTCAATGAGAATGCCAGAAGTGAAATCTTTTTCAAAATGATGAAATTTTTTCATGATCATTATTATCAGGTGA
Source organism: Neuroterus valhalla (assembly GCA_011762715.2). Taxonomy (NCBI): domain Eukaryota; kingdom Metazoa; phylum Arthropoda; class Insecta; order Hymenoptera; family Cynipidae; genus Neuroterus; species Neuroterus valhalla. Next base: position 8,939 of record WSXT02067343.1, on the reverse strand, counting down.
ATTATGTTAGGATTTGAATAAAATATGTACCAGAAGTTATCATGGGCATAGAATTTAAAAAATGGAAATACTAAATTTAAAATATATATATTCTTTTACTGATATTTATGCAAATTTGTCGATTTCAAAACAGTTGTTAGAATTAAAAAAATGCTTATTTTTCTCTAAACGATCGATTCGCGGATTTTAATAAATTGCTTGTATTTGACGTTGAACAACCGCAACAATAAATTTCATCCTAATATTTCTATCGGACGACTGCCATTTCGACAAATTTATTGAATCACAAAATTTGTTCAAATAAACGAAATCCTGATTTTTTTTTCATAGGCTCGCTTCTCGAATTCTCTTCCACAAATCACTTGGACAACTGCAAAAAAAAGTTTCATATCAATTTTACCATCAAAAGACTCTGTTTCATCTTCGTGGATTATTCGTAGTCTTCGGACAAGTATATTCATATTCAACTTTTTTTTGCTTTTTCCGAATTGAATCCAAGTAATTAGTGAAATAAAATCTGATAGCCGAGTGATTAGAGTAAAATGAGAATTTTTTTAAAGAAATAACCTTTTTCAATCTAATAGATAAATAAGAGAAGCAGTCTTCATATAGGGATATTGGGATACAACTTCTTTTGTAGTTTTCAACATAAAATAAAACTGATTTATAAAGTAAGATACAAGAACCAAGCGTTAAGAGAAGAATTAGACTGATTTAATTTTAACCAATTTTTTCAATTATTTGAATTTGTCAGAATAGCAGTCTTCCGATAAGGATGCTGGAATGATTTGTTTTTCACTTTTGTCTGGAATCAAATATAAGTACATAACTTATGAAATACAATCTGGGCACCGAGCGTTAAGAGGAAAATAAAAATAAGATAAAAACTAACATACATTAGAGGGCGAGGATAGCTCAAATGTAGGAGTCATACTGTAATTACCTGCTGAATAATTTGTTTCCGTAATCTAAAAATACAAATTTATATTTTCGTTTATAAACGTCGTGAACTTCAACGACATAATTAATTCGATTCCTAATGGACGAAACATTCGAGAACTGTATTTAAAATGTCTTTTTTTCAAACATGCTTGATTCTTATAAACGAAAAACGAAATTGAAGAAAAGCTTACCTGCCGCCTCCCCAGAGAAACAATGTACAATTGGATCTGTTGAATTTGTTCGAGTACATTCGAGTTCTACAAAATAGAAAGTGAAAAACAATTAACAATAACTTTAGAAATATATTTGATATAGGTGAAGTATACTTACGTTTGGATCATCTTTCAACTTTTCCACGCAGATCTGCAATGAGAAATAAAATCCAATTTAAAATCTGGATAGAATGTGAATATTATAAACTAATTTTGGATGCCCAGTTAAAAAGGATGTGGCATAGAACCCTATTGCAATGATATACCGATATTCGCCGGTAAAGTTTCTTAAACAGATTACGAGTTTTACGTTGAAAGTAGTTCACAATTTCATCATGCACACAGTCACGTAGCTTTTCTTACTTTTGAACGATATTTTCCTGAGAAAATTTTCATAAAACAAACTTTATTATATTACACTTTTCTCACAGGAGGAAAAGTCTAAAATTCGGTTCGAAAAAATCATGTTGAAATTTGGCTTTGTAAATCATTCTTTTGTTTGCTCATTTGAAAATTAGTTTCTTACATTAGAATCATGTACCACGCGCGCTTACCTAGCTTTCATAAGTCTCTTGTATGAAGGAATAAACCAGTTTTTAATCTATAGAAATGCTCAATTAATATTCGTATAGGAAAACTAGTTGAATTTTCTACCTGACAGTCCAATTTCCCACCTCATGAGTGTCATTTACAAACAAATAGTCAAATTTTTAAGAGAAACAGTTGAAGCCCAAAGAAAAAATAAGAATTTTCCACTAATCAGATAAATTTTCACCCAAAGACGTTAATTTTAAGAAAAAAAAAAAAATTCAAACAAAGTAGTTCGATTTTCAGCCAAGAACGAAAAAAATGAATTTATTACCAAGATGATTGATTTTCGCAAAAGAAGACAAATTTAAGGATAAAATAGTCGAGTATTCATCCAATAGGGTGAATCTTGAGAAAAAATTTATTTTTAACCAAGCAGTTTATCTTCCAACCAAGTACTTGACTTTTCGATCCAAAAATATGATTTTTTAGTAAAAAAGGTACTAAAGTCTCAACCAAATAGTTGAATTCTCGTATGAATAGTTTAATTTTCAAACAAGTAGCTGAATTTGCAACTCAAATTTTAAATCTTGAACGTACAAAAAATTAATTGTTTACAAAGTAGATTAACTTTGAACCAAGTTATTTATATTTTAACGAAAAAAGATGCATTTTCAAAAAAACAGCCAAAATCTGAACAACTGGATAAAAAAAGTTATTTTTTAAAAAATAGCTGGAATGTCAACAAAATGATGAAATTTTACACTAAATAGTAGGATTTCAACCCAAAATAGAATAGTAGACTTTTCAGATAATCAGAGTAAACTTTCGTATGAAAAAATGAAGTTTCAACCAGAAAAAATGTAATCTCAACAAGATAATTAAATTTCCATCCATGAGTGATAAATTCTGGATCAAAAACCTGAAATCAGACTGTTTAATAAAAAATAATCAACTTTCGACCTGAAAACATGAGTTCGTAACTGAAATGATTAAACTTTCCAACAAAATGATTAAATTTTGAACCAAGCAGTAGAATATTCAACCAAAAAAGATCAATAATTCTGGACCGAAAATATAATAATAGACTTTTCAATTCAAAATAATCAACTTCCAACCATGAGAGATGAATTTTTAATCAAAGATTCTACTGAGATATTAAGAGCAAGAAATTTTCTATGCAGAAAGAGAAATGTTCAAAAAAACAGTTGAATTTTTGACAAAAAATTTTAATTTTCAGAAAAAAATTTACTTTTCTACCAAGAGAAGAATATCAGATTCAAAAGTACAGATTTTCTATCCAAAAATGATGAAGTTCAACGGAAAAGTTGAATTTTCATGCAAAAAATTTTCCTCTTTATAAAATAGCTGCAATGCCAAAAAAATTATACACGAAATAGCTGAATTTATGCCCAGAAAAATTAATTTTTTACCCAAAATATAATATCAACAAAAGAAATTGAATTTTCAACCAGAGAGATAATCACTGAAACCAAAACATGATAGCAGACTTTTTAAAAAAAGAATTAACTTGCAAATGTAACGATGAATAGTTATAAATAATTACGTGCTGACCTCAAAAGGTAAATTTTGAACCAAAAATGATTACTTTTTTATCAGGGAATAAAGAGCAAGGATTTTTCATCCAGAATGAGAAATGTTTAACAAAACAGTTGGATTTTCAACCAAAAAGATAAATTTTTAATAAAAAATATGATTTTCCAACCGCAAAAAAAATGCCACCAGATAGTACATTTATGAAGCAAAAGATCAATTGCGGCAAAACATCTGAAACTATTCATGACTTTTATTCATGGAAGATGAATAAATTAAAAATTTTTTAAAAATTAATTTTATACCAAAAAGATGAATTTCTAACCCAAAAGGGCAGATTTTCTATCCAGAGGGATACATTTTTTATAGAAGTCAAATTTCGAACCAAAGAAGATGATTTTTTTTTTAATAGTTGAATTCGTAACAATAGAGAAAATTTTTTTCACCTAATAGTAGAATTTCCAACCAAAAGAGATGAAATGCGGATGAAAAATATTACATATATTAGACTTTCGAATTTTAAAAAATCACTTTGAACTAATAAGAATAGTTGGATTTTCTTGCTTGTTTTTTTGACCCCAGGACATAAAATATAACTAATTCGTGACACTAATTATAATTGATTTGCGGATTAAAGTTATCTTATTGCTTTGTGAATGTAAAATAAAAAATAAATAAATAATAAATAAATAATAAATATAAATAAATAAAAATAAATATATAAATAAATAAAAAATGAAATGATGTTTGATATATGAACGGAAATGTTTTCCCCTGTCAGTGGATACACTGGATTTTATTATCAAGTGACATTAAAAGTGATTAGACGAATTTCTTTCAACTTAAAGATAATATTTAGGATGAATTGAAAATTGGAGCGTCAAATATAAAACAATTCCTAAAATCGTTTAAAAATCAAGTATTTTCAAGAAAGGAACTCGAAAATAATTGTGAGAGATTAAAATTTAATAGCTTAAAAATAAATATATATACACACACACACACACACAAGGTATCAACATGGCGCATACTATTACTTTCACGTTGTCAACCAAAAAAAAAGGCACGAGACAAAAAACACATTAACTTCAATGCAAACAAAGTCAATTGATGAATAAATAAATCAACAAATGAATAGCAGATTATTATAGATAATTCCTTAGTTTGTATTAAGTATATATTTGAAAACTAAGAAGTTCATAAAAAATATATTTCTTCCTCCGGTAAAAAAAGGCTTGAGCTTTTTAAAAAGCGGATTCCTGCATTTCCGGCGGGACTATTGATTTCTATTTTGAAGGAACTCCAATCATCCCTTTGTCACCAGGAAGCCAATTCTGCGAGTTTGAATCATGAACGACTCATACAATACCAGTAAACTAATAGTTCCTGCAGTGTTACTCTTGTTAAATTATGTATGCATTCGACGATAGAAACTTGTTGAAAATCTCTTCACAAGTGGAAATACTGAAGTAGGTTTACACTCGTAAAGTTGCAATTCGCAATAATACGGACCAAAACTTTTGTTCAACCCAGAATTAATTTTAGACTATACAAAGATTGAAAGTGGTTTTCTAAAAATAAACTTTTCAGAAACTGCAAGAAGTAATCCCTGACATTTCAAAAACAAAGGTCAATATAAATTTTCGTGAAATAAAACTAAAAGCATATAAAAATATAGCTATAAAAAAAGTTGGGAATTTCTATCGGAATTTCCTCTGTTGATATTTACCTTATCAGGGCAAAAATAGAAAAGTTGGAATTATTCTGTTTTGAATTAAATGAAAAAAAAGTGTTCTAGGTCAACATCATAATTTAGTATCCATTCATATGTAAAAAGTGTACAAATAATGATTTTTAAGACAAAAATTACGTCTTTAGTTTATAATTATAATTTTTAGTATATAATGACGTTCTTTTGAGAAAAAATATCCACAATATTTTGTAAGTCAAATATGTATTTATATTTGTTGGATGAACCAATAAATGAATGTCTTCAATATCCTTATGAGTCTTATTATTTCAATGGAAGTTGATTATATAATGAATTTTGGAAAAACATAAATTATTTTCACATTTTAGTGTTTTTTATTGAGGTATTATGTTTAGAAATCATTTTTAAATTCAAAAGTAAAGAGAATATAAAATATTTTCCATCTTGGAGGTCGTTGCAATTAATTTCTGCGCTATCGGATAACAAGTTTATGCAATAAAAATTTTATTATTGTAAAGAATATTTTTAGACTGAATTACCCTTTCCATCGAGTCTTTTATAGATAAGGAGTACATGTTTTTCTAATATTTCCTAATAAGTGGAAATTAAACTCTCAAGCCATAAAATTAATCAAAAGTTTTTTTTTCACTGGATGTCATGAAAAATCGACAGCAATCAAAAAGTGATTATAACTCTCATACCACGATTGAAAACGAGAAAAAAGCTTATGTTTCCATTTCTTCAATCAATTCTGAAGAATACGTGTATCTGAAAATTATATCTCAAGCTTCCATTCGAAAAATGAAACGGCATAAATTGAAAAAACATAGTCAGGAAAATGAGCTCAATGAAACCCTGTAATTATGCAAAATTATTCTTTGTTTCCCAAGCGCATAATACTCCATAATATTGTCAACTTTTCTATTTTCCTCATCAAGTTTCATGAAAAGATATTATTTCACAACACAGAGGGCCATGCGCGCAAAATTGATCGTATCAGCGGTACTTTTTTCGCAAACAATTAGCCTGCACGGAAGATCGTAAACCAAGTAACTGCCTCTTCAAATTTCCAGATAAAACTTCTTTTCTTCTGCTTTACTCAACCACTGGAAGGAAAGTGGCCTATGATTGTCTTCATATTCTCAACCATCAATCAATATTACACGAAATCGGAAAAATTGAAAAAAAAGAGAAACCATTTTTCCTTTACAAAACTCTGTAGAAAACGGGAGGGGTTCTCAAATCTTGAAAAACATTCCTGGAATATCTCGGTTCACGAATTTTTCTGCAGGTCATCCGAATCTAAACGCTTCTTTCTTCTTTAAAATTACTAAACTGTTTAATTAAAATGAAAATGAAAACAAAGTTGACAAATTTGGTTGAACAAGTGGAACAAATACAAAGAGTTTGAAAAATACTTGTAAATTATATGTAACTTAAGTTTGCAACGTTTATGAACAACAAGATATCAGTTTTTTGTATGATAGCTAGAATCATTTTTAGGCAATATAATAGCGCACTTCAATGCATAAACCTTTTCATTTTTGAATTATATTTTTCCCTGAATATCGGTTTTCGGATTTTTATACATAAAATTCTTGTATTTGAAGTCGGACAACAGCAAGCAAAATTTAATCCCAAATTTCCCTACCGTAGGACTGCCATGTTGAAAAACGCATTAAATTTTTAAACTGTGTTTTAATGCAGAAAAAAAATTAATCCTCTTCTAAGCACTCAGTCAATTTAGAAAAAGATTATATTATTATGCATAAGCGTAATGAACTATAGTTACATTAAAGTATTAAATTTGAAATCTTTCTGGTGTTTTACAATTTACCCTGAAAATAGCAGAAAAGTTGAAGAGAGCCTCTCGATTCAGTTATCTTGTTTGTAATCTATGATTATTCTGTAACTTTGTTGCCTGCTGAGATTTTCCTATTGAAATCTATCGACATACCTGGACCTGAATCCCAAATCGTGGGACCCGCAGGTAATTCTCTAAAGCTGCCTAAACTGACCTTGCCTTGAAAAGTTTGCTGCTACCTATAACCAGTCTCGCCAAGCTGTATATCGTCAACCCGAAGCAAGAATAAAACAGCATCAGACATAAAAGAATGTAGAATTACTTTTGAAATACTTAGAACAATTCCCTTAACAACACAAAATTCTTAATGAAACAATTTTTCCCCATATTCCTCGCTAATCCAAACTTTTTAAATAAGAACAAAAATAATTAACTCCTATTTCTATCAGCCGCAACTTCAATTGAACAAACCCTTCCAATAACATTCTTACTTTTGGAACCTGACAACACTGATTGCATTAAATAACCGTACCACGAAACACTATTCTATCACCTTCAGCAATAGATTACAACTTTCTTTCAGCCTAAAAAAAAATCTTCTTTATAATCTAATACCCTTTACTCTACAAGGCATACAGAATAAAATACCTATCCTTCACACGTGAAATGCGCACATGATCTGATGACACTAAAATGACGTGAAAATGACACTTTCTTCAATTTTTGTTTTGTCGGGAAAAAATTTGTTGCCAAAGAAAGGAACCGAATTAGGCACTCACCTGATGATCGCGTATGGCGTTTTTCAGCTTATTTTGCACCGAAAGTATCTCCTCCTGCAGCGCTTTCGATATCTCCATAATTTTGCGGACAGTGAGGAGCTGTTTCCCGCGTTGTTTCCTTTTGTCGTCCAGCTCGAATTTCGTAATTCACAAAAGGTAAAAAGAAGCCGCACGCGGAACACGCAAAAGTACGTTTTTCCAATGCAGTGTACACAGTATACACTGCAAACTGCAAACACCGACACCGCTTCGCAAACTAACACCAACTAACACGAACACACACCAACAAATTTAACACCAACACCAATATCGAGGCTCGAACTCGAATCGTGGAATTGTCGAACCCTCGAAACTTGAGCACACACTCTTTATGTTAGAAAAAGATTTTCCAACGGATTTTCATAACAGCGCTTACACATGAACGGGATCACTGACATTAAAAACAGATTTTTCGTATTTCATTATAAATCCCAATAATAAAGCGTGCAGGGGTGTGATCATCGCGATCTGGAGGCTGCATGTCGAACTAAGTATCTTTTGTTTTTTTCTTTTTTTACGCACAAAATTAGGCTGAGCTCGCAAATCAAAAAGAACTTTTTCAGATCTTGAGTTGATTGCTGATTATTGAGTAAAAAGTCGAACTGTTGATTGGTTAAATTCGTACAGGAAGTCCTAAATTTTTATTTTTCCAATAAAAAGGTCCTAACCTCGAAAACCGCAGAAAAAAATTGAAACTCTAGGCGGGAATTCTAAATTTTTACCCCTGGTTTTAGTGTTTATTCTGTTTATTGACCATATTTTCATGCCACAACTTTTCGAACATTAGTGAACACTTTATTAGTGCGAATTTCCGATATCTAAAACAGCATTTTCCACTGGTTGCACTTTCTTACACTTCCTTGCACCAGTGCAAAATTGTACGTTCCACTCCACTGGTTTGGTGTAGAAAAAAATTGGTGCACGATTTTTGTTACACCCATGTTCCACTGGTAGTTTGCTCCGAAATTTGGCGCGATATTTGAAAATACAATCGTCAAATAAAGCATTTTTGATATTAAAGAAGTATATTCCAATGACAATAATTTATTTCCAGCACATCATCAGTAGTATAATACTTTTGAAGCAGAATGTCGTAATAACTCGCGAGATAGGAACGCTTCAAAAATATATATTTTTTAAATTTCGCGCGCACATTGACTTTCGGCTGAATTCCATCAATTCCATGTTCCACTGGACAGTGTGAGAGGTGTGAGATACGTCAGTTCTCACTATTAGACAGAACTGCGTTCCACTGGGCATGCTTTGCACTGCAGTATCAAAATATCCTCATTTTGAAGGTTCATTTACACCTTCCGTCGGTTGGTCGACAACCGAAAAATATATTGGAATTTTCCGGTAATTTATAATTG
>WSXT02067332.1:0-12047 GCA_011762715.2 Neuroterus valhalla | reverse complement strand
CATCAATACTTACCCATACTACACTATCAAAAATAATAGAATAAAACATACTCCAAAAACCCCCCCCACCCCCTCTTTTATTTTCGATCCAAAATAGCTGGCTAACGAACTTAACCTCCAGTTTCTGACACTGAAAGAGTGTACCAAAGGTTAATCAAATCGATTTTTTTTTCGATAGTTATCGTGCTCACAGACAGACAGACCTACAGACAAACAGACAGACCTACAGACAGACAGACAGACACATTCGTAAAAACCTGTTTTTCGGGTTCAGAGAGTCTCAAAACGTGGACATTTGAAAAAAACGAGGGGGGGGGGGGTCAAATTTTACATAAATCTAATACCTTCTCGATGAGAATGTACTAAATTTCTTGCTTTCAATTACATATGGGTTTTTCGATATTACTTTGCAATGCGCCATGGGACTTCTTATTAGTTTAGAATACACGATAATCAGGATACAATCATAAAAGGATCTGAATAATGCACAAAAAAGTTATCTACAAAGTCTGTCGAAGGGCGGTTCTCAGTCGGCAACAACCTACGCGAAATGTGAGTGAAATTCTAATCCTTTTGCAATGTCATTAGCGACGTCCTGTTGGCAGTTGAAAATGAGGATCAACTCTGAAAGAGACTCGACCTCGCCTACCGTTTCAACCCACACTGTGTAACACACACGTGCTAATAATACTTCTCTTTTCTGTTTCAGGTAAGTGACCGGTCTTCTTCTTCTTCAGCTGGTAGAGTCTTTCAATTTCAAGGTAGTAAAATATATCACTCGAGCATTATTCGCGTGTCTTTTCAGCAAGCATATAGTGGGCAAATTCAGAATTCAGCTCATCAATTTTTGAAAAGATCATCTGTTAAAGAAGTTTGAAGGATATTGTCCCCTCGGAATGTTTTCAGGCTATCTCCGAATCAAAAGAGTTTTCATTCAGCGATCAGTCCTTAATTTGAAGAAGTCATATTTGAGAGCTCAAATTTTTTTTAATTAACCATTCCTGATGCGAATTTAAAATAAAAAGTGCAACTAATTCTGAACGATTTTAAACTATCATATAAATGTATTTGCTTACAAGTGGTTGTACAATAATAGTGAATCAAGAATTCTTTGGTATTAAGAATACCTGCATGTATTTTATTTATTTTATAATTTTTGAAGTTTATCTTTTTCTTTGGGTTAAACTTTATTTCACATGAAGTTGCTTGATTTTTATGTAATCGCTTCTGAAATTCTTTGAAGCTCCTAATGCTTTAATTTGAATTTGCATATTTTTGAGCTTCTGAAATTTTGAATGCTTGAGTCTTTAAATTTTAATAATTCCATTTGTTACATTTTTAAACTTAAAATTAATTTTTTATCAGTTTGCAATGCATAATGATAGAATTTTCATCTATCAGGTGACAAGAGCTTAACATCGCAACAAACATGATTTAAAGACGATCAGAAAAGAAAATGACCACTATCTATCTATAAATGATAAAACTATGCGTTTTTTTATGAAATTAACAAAGAATCGTGATCGGCAATTCTCGGCTACATAACATCAGTTGAGTAATTTGATGAAGGCGATGTGGAGAAAACGATTATTTTCTGTCTATAAATGATAAAACTATGCATTTATTTATAAAATTTGTTTTAAAAATAAACAAATCATATGAAATGAATATACATCATTACTAAATATTACCACTTATACAAATTTGAGAAGATCAGAAAAAAATTATCAATTCTGTATATACGTGGAAAAAATATGATATCGCGAATAAAAATTATTCATAACTAAACACCACAACATATATCATTAGAAGGCGCTAAGAATGAAAAACAATCACTTTCTGCCAATAAAAAACTAAACCGTGAATTTGTTCCTATAATTTGTTTATAAAATAAACAAATTATACAAGGCATAAAATTGTCATGGTCATATAAAACGTCGTATAAATGCATTAGAAACCCCATAAAAAAATATTGCCTAAATTTTTTTAAGATTGTAAAACCATATATAAACAAAAAAGAAACTTTCAACTTTCCCTGAAACTTTATATACTTTATAAGTTATTTTTAGCTAAAAATTCTTTTTTTGTGGCTGAAATCGGAAGTTTTTTTTCAAATTCAAGTTTTTCTTTAATAAAACTAAAGTACTTTTATACGAAATTCAATTAGATTGTAGTTGAATAATCATATTTTTTTCGGGTTGGAAATTCATCTCTTTGGTGGGAAATTTAACTCCTTGATAGGAATTTCATGAATTTATTCGAGAATTCAACTATTTATTTTTTTTGTGAATTCGTCATTCATGATAAAAATCATATTTTTTTCTTTTTAATAAAACTAAATTATTTTGTACATAACTCGAATAGTTCTTATTTGGTCAGTTATGTAGAAATTTTCTAACAGATTATGCAGGAGACTAGTGCCCTTTTCAGTGTGCAACTTTACCAAGAATAATTCGTTAATTATTATAAAAAAATAATTATTATATTATTATTTTTCTACAAATCAGACCCCGAATCAAAGTTGTTTAATCTTCAAGACTTTAATTTACATTTTGAATCTTGATTTTCAGTCCATCTTAAATAAATGAGAAGCTTTTGAACTATAATCTTGAATACGTGCACAATTTATGATAACTTCCCACTTTGCATTCAAAGTCGAGTCTTGGTTTTTCGATCTATCTTTTAGAAATTGTAACTTTTTGAAACATAGTTTCGAATACTTGCATAATAAAAAATAATTTGACATTAAAACATTCCAAATTAAATAAATGAGAATTAAACGTTAATCATAATTAGGCAGTTTTTCATGTGTGAATGGTTGATATTGCCGAGTTCTGATATTTTTATGTTAAACTTCCAAATTTCAATTGTTGCATTCTGTGGTTCATCGTCGCACCAGTAATGTCAAAATACTTAGATTTTTTAAAGTACAATCTATGATTTTGTGGGTAAGTATCAATTTTAATCTCCCTAAATTCGAAGGATTATACTTTGAAGGGTTTCAGAATAAAACAGAAATTCGGTTCGGAAATGCTGATGACTTATAAATTCAGAATAAAAAAATCTATTTTATCCATTTAAATACAACCTATGTTCCCACATGAATTTACGATTTCATATGTTGATACGATATTCTGAATGAAAATTATGAACGCTTTGATTTTCAAATGTTTATTTCAGTTAAATTTCAAATAATGTATTTTTCCATTCAAGAACTATGAAGGTTAAGTTTTTATGGCCTCTTCAGAATTGTTTATTTTTAGAAGCTGGAAAACGGAAATGTTAATTCTTCGAACTTTCAATTTTCAACATTTCAATCTGAAATGTTACTTTATACATATATAGTTATAATGCTTGTTTCCAGAACTTTTAAACTGTGATGGTATCAAATTGAAAGTTGAACAATTCAGCCGGTTTTTAATTCGTTGCACAATATTCCAGCCTCCTCATTTGATGTGTGCAATTATGACTACTTTGAGTGAAGGGTTAATCAATTTTCGTTGAAAAAATGTATTCGTTTCATGTAGAAACTACTACTCCTTTCCGGGTCGCTCTTCCCTTTTTTTAGGTCCATACGTTTAGACCCGACCTTGGTAAAAATGTTCATAAAAGTACGGACCGTCCGGACGTTTAGACTCAACCTTCATTTTTAAATGCTTCGAATTCGAGAGTGTTGGACGCATTGCTTTATTTCGCAGTTTAGTTCTCCATACTACAAATTTAAAAATCTTAAGCCTCGACAGCTGATATTAGGAACTTTAGTGGCCGGGGAATATAGGGTTGATTTTACTGATTCTATATTCGACCCAGTTTTCTAATGTTTGATATCTCTGGTGTGATTCCATGGACCCAGTGGATTATCCCGCTCTCTATTATTAATTTGAATGTACTAGTAAACGAATAAAAAATACATGGTCCAAATATCTAAAAGATAACTAGAACTACATAGAAGATTCGCTAAATCGAAATCTAGTCAACTATAGAATACCGGTCAATTGGAAACCTTTTGCTCGGACCTAATCATAGTTTTTGTGTACTTCCAAATTTGAAACCTAATATCCTTTCAACTATACCACTGTTACCAGAGATTCCTGTCATATTCCACACAAAAAGGAAGATCAATCAATTCTCGCTTGCTTGTCGATATGAAACGTCGCGTCGAGCATCACTGATGATGATATCTGTGGCATTTTTGAACACGCCACAACAAAATGAAGCTCAAATGGAACTGGTTGTTGGTATTTAGAGAGACATGTATACGAACAGTTAGATGGGTATTATCAGGGGTTATCATAGCATGGGGGAGGATAAGCGCGGAGAGAGGGAGAGAAGATGGTGTCGAGGGGGAGTGAGCTTGACCATATGCTGCCAGTATATTCAACACTCTCTCACTGGGACAGTCCAGTTCTCAACTTCGATCCTCTCCTCTTCTCTTTTCTGTTCTCCTCTTCTCTCATCATGATCAATATATTATTACAGTAACCTCTCTATTTTATCCCCGATTCCCCATTGCATATCGATGCTCATATCCATCCAGTCTGTTCAGCAGACGGCAGTGAACCAACTGCACTTTTTCTGCATTCATTTTTTGCCAAACTCATCGAATCCAACCAGCGATCCAGGTTGATCAAAAGTTTTCGGCAAAGCGATGTTTTATGTAGCTTCATTTTCCAATAAACTCGACCTCCACTTCCCGAAAGACTACTAAAAGCGTTCGTTTCCAAAAATTTAATTTCTTTTGGATCTGAATTCCAAGCGTCCAAGTTTTATCAGTTATTTGTTTAATAATTACGCATAGTTTTCCCTATTTCTATTCAGGCGCTGATCAGGAGAAATAGAGAGGGCCGGCCTAATTCTGTAACGCTTTTGTAGTCAGGCTCTAGCTAGAACTTCTAACCAAACACGAAGAAGAGTAGCCTTTCTATTAGCCGATTAATATTTATTGAACTTTGTAAGATAAATGAATGGAATCTTCTATTTCATTATACATAGACATATGCTTTTGATAGATTGAGTTAAAAATAAATAATTAATATTTTTCAATGTTGAAGGCAAAGAATTTTCGAACAAAAACGACTAATTTCCTGCAACATCATTGAGTTTCCGAGCCGAGGAGATTAGATTTTAACGGAAAATGTCATTTGGAAAAAAATTGAATTCTCTTTCAAACTAGTTTAATTTTCAACAAAGAAGTTGAATTTTGAACAAAAAAGGATTTTTCAAGAGAGAAAAAGAAACGACTTTACTGAAGTTGTTGAATTTTTAACCAAAGAGACAAATTTTCTACAAAATAGACAAATTTTCAAAGCGAAAAAAATTTCTCTTATATATAAAACAAATTGTTTAACTTTCGACCATAAAGGCGAATTCTTTCCAAAACCATTCTTCAAAACGAAATAGATCAATTTTTTATTGAATTGTTGCATTTTTAAGCCAAAAAAAAAATTTAACAAGAAAATCGAATTTCCAACTAAAACGGATTTTACTCCTAAACAAACCCAAAACTCAAAAACATGCATTTTCAACACAAGAGGTCTTTTCAACCAAATTTTTCAATTGTATACCAAAATAGAAGGATTTTCAACACAAGAATTACATTTATCAAAAAAGAAAAGATTTTCTAGTGGAGGATAAAAAATTGTCCCTTGTTGATGAATTTTCAATAAAATAGATAAATTGTCCCCAAAATAGTTGAAAATTTCAACAAAAAGTCCAATTTTTAAACATAAAATATTTTTTGGTCAAGAGCAACGAAAAGTTTAACCAAACTTTTGAAGCTGCAAGAAAAGGCTAATTTTCAACCAAATTGTTAGAATTTAGACCGAAAAAGACGAATTATTCACACACCAGTTAAAGTTTCAACCCAAAAATATAAATTTTTAGACAAACAAGGTCCTTTTCAACAAAAATTTGTAAAATTCTCAACCAAAATTAGTTGAATTTTGAACCCAAAAAGACGAATTCTCAACAATACATAAATGACATTTTTGACAAAATGATACAATTCTCAACAGAAAGTAAAACGGTCGCGGGACCGCCGACAGAAGCTTTGCTCTTCCGCGTTAAAAGAAATACATAAATTTGATTGTTATTCCATTCATCGAATGGAAGAAAACAGCTATCCCCTCACTCTATACATACGTGCACGCCAGTAAAAGAAATATTGAAGCATGAAGCATATAGTCAATCGAAATTGGAGATTAAGATTTCCAAGAAGTTAAATTTTAAAAGTTTGTCAGTTTCAAGTGTTAAATGTAGAAATGAATTAATCTCTAGTCAATGTTATATAAAATATTCAATTTATTGTAATATAGTAATTGAATAAATGTTTCACCACTTTATGAAATCACATTTATAACGTACTATGAACATTTAATCACCTGCATCAGTCAGCATACTTCAAGTATCAAATGTGTGATGTATACTCCACTCGTTATACATATACTACACCAGAACGAGAGGGAGGAGGAAAGAAAGAAAGAAAAAGAGAGGGGGGAGGGAGAGAGAGAGAGAGAGATGTGTTTATGCTATTCTATAGACATTTTTAGTCGCAGTGAACGTGACGCGGTCGGTGTGTTCCCGTTTTTCGCAGTTAGGTGGCCTCGCTCACACGGAAAAAAAAGTCTTGATTCAAGCTCAAAAGTGGGCTCGTTTCAAGGTGTAATTGAAGTTAGCCCCGAGGAAGGAGGACAGACTTATGCACTATATAGGCAGACAAGGTTCACCGAAAATAAGCTTTAGCAAAAACAAGACTTTTTTTTACTGTGCAGAGTACATACCCTCCCAACATAAGCAAAGCTTCAAAAAGACGAATTCTTTACCAGAAAATTATAGAAAAGAGGAGAGCCATGCTGACTAGGAACCGAATAGTTCCTACCTCGAAGTTTTTGGTTTTTTTTTATTCTAATCAGGGCCCAACTAAAAGCCTGTCTAACGAACAAGAGTGGGACCTAACTAGACGATCATACTTTTTGTAGTCACAAAAAAAGGAAAATTTTAGCAGTGCCTGGAATGGTCCTGACCAGGCTTACTAGGCCAGTTATTCTAGTATGTATCTGAACTCTGTCATAATTGAAATGGGGACAAATGGGGAAGTTTCTACATGGAAACAGGATTCTGTAGAGTGTAGAGAGCACACTGATACCCACAATTTGAAGAAAAATAGTATACGGGAATACGGGCTCGTTGAAGAACAAGTGAGCGGTCAAAATCCCTGGGGTATGAAGGGACAAATCGAGCAAATCGAAAGAGACCCTTCGTCAGCCTAAACTCCTTCGGCTTCGTTCGACCGACCGCCCGCCACCTTCTCACCGACTCGGGACCTGAGGGATAAAAACGTAAAACAAAAAGCCGATTATGTAACCGAGGGATGAAATACGAGGGTGGCAAACTGTGGGCGGAGTAGACACAATAGGGTAATTTTCACGCGAGATTTGGGAGGCGATCTCGCGAGAGAAGGAGCATCCCGCAGCTTCTCCTCGCCTCACCCCTCTTCAAGTCCTGGTGAGATACGACCGGCGGGCTGTTTCAATGTAGCGACACGTTTGTTATTTCCTACCAGTTTGTTATTCAGAACCAGCGGTAGTCCTGAGGCTCGGGACAAATGGTTTCTGGCCGCTTCTTCTCATACAGTTTCTTGCATGACGTATGCTCCATTCCCCACACATGATTGTGAACCCACCTCCGACATGGATGCTCGCAATCTTTGTGCATTTTCTAAAGAATAAATCTTTCAGGATTCGCTGTTTGTATACTTTTCAGCATTTGTGATATGAGTAACATCCTACACTCAGAATCATACATACATACATATATACATACATACATGCATACAATTATGCATCAATTTTCAGGCATCACCAAATCCAATCATAAAGGCTGATTAGCGAAGAGAAAATTTCCTGTGTGTGTCTGAAAACAAATGCGAAAGTGCGTCCCGGTTGGTATATCACAGCTCGTGTTACGCATACCGCTCGTACCCTCGGACCCCTCATCAAAGACCAAGATTCTCGGAAGAGCATTCACCAGGGTTACTTAAATCAAAATTCCAGTGTGCTTGTAAAATAATCGTATACACAAAGAATAAAACGTATTCGAAATATAGTACAAATGTGCCATTAGTGGCATTCTTTCATTGAAATAATGAGTAGGTTTAGTAGTAGGAATTTTCTACAAACTTTTGTTTTCTAATGTTACGATATGGGGCCTTCCATAAACCACGTGGCTTCTTAAGAAAGGGGGGGGGGGGGGTGGGGGGGGCCACGCTGGTCCACATGTGGGGAGGGAGGGGTCGAAAAGTGTCAAAAATTGGGCCACGTGGTTCATGGGAGCCCCCTATCGATTAAAGTGTTAAATATCAAATCGAATCAAAGTCTGAAACAAAAAAATAGCAATGAGAAAAAAATTACGTTGATGGGGATTCAACTCAAGTCCCCCTACTGCGCTGCAGCCGAATATCTCTTCATACTGGTGAAACATACACAAGTGAGAGAAATTTCACTCGGACTAGATAGTTTTATAATTTATTATTATATCTGATAACTTTTCTTGTAAGAACAACTAAAGGATTCTCGCACAAATTATAAAAAAGTAACACTTCTTTCTAAATTTGAATTGGTCTGAATTAGTTAAATCCAGGGTTACTCAGGGTGGCAAATTGACCGGGAAACCGGAACGGACCGGGAAATGACCAGGATTTTATTGGCCGGGAAAGAAACCGGGAAATCAATTAAAAAACCAGGAAATTACTCCACTTAACCTAGACAATTTAAAATTTTACCGTGAATCGGATTGATGATAGCCCAAACATACAAAAAGAATTATTTTTTCAAAAAAAATTATTCATTACGTTTCATGTGATTTCTCCTCATTTGTCTGACTTGAAACAGGGAATTTCAGAAAATATTGATAGTTTTAATTTTTGGGCAGGGAGTTTCAGTAGAGGCATATAATCTCAGGGAATCTCTTACATGGAACGGGAACTTTTCAAAATAATTTGTATTTGAACTGAGAAGAGAGGAAATTGAGAAAATTGCTCTTCCATTCAGATAACCCGGCTGGATTATCGAGTATCTATTCTCCAAATATTAGCCTTGAAATACTTGAAATCGTTTTTCATTGCATAAAACATTTTAACACCAGACTAAGAACTTACCAGGAAGTTTTTTTTTTAACACGATGCGCTAAAAACCTATTCATTTTACGCTTTCGTTGCGTAGAAGAAGGCTTTTCGATTTTCCATTTCTCGCAAAATTTACAGTTTTCTTCGTCGCCCAGAGATGGCGTTATAGTCGAGCGGGAAATTTTCAAATTCGTTGTTATCTTCGCTCTACAGTATCGATATGAATATTCTTACTACTGATAGCATAAATATATGCCTTGACTGAGAAAATGTTAACCAATATTAACCTCGAATGTGATGACGATTGTCCACGTGCAAAAGGCTTTGCACTAGGTGTCCAAAATGATATTCGACAGGAAGTTTTCTACAAATTGATATCCAAAGTGATCAATATTAACCTCGAAAGTGATGACGATGGTCCCGTGCAAAAGGCTTTAACTAGGTGTCCAAAATGATATTCTACAGGAAGTTATCTATAAATTGATATTCAAAATCGACCAACATTATCCTCAAAAGTGATGGCGACGGTCCCCGTGCAAATAGCTTTGTACTAGGTGCCCAAAATGATATTCTGCAAGAAGTTGGTCACTTTGGATAACAATTTGTAGGAAACTTCCTGGGACCATCGCAATCGTTTTTAGGGCTTATCAAATTCATAAAATAATAAAATAAATTTAAGATATTAATGAAAAAAGAAGTGAAATCCCTCACAAAAACATGTTAGAAAAGAGCTAATTCGTCGTGTTTTATCTTTAATGGAAAAATTCTGACCGTAAATATAGTGAGAATCTCGTAACATCTTCTATGCCAAATCCACCTTCTTGTTAATATTTCCACAAATGAGAGCTCTGAAGTCAACTCGAGCTAACTTTCAAGATAATTGCTTGGTTATTCAAACAATAAGTTAATGATATTTTAACCATAATTTTTCGAACACGAGTGTCATTATGAGATATGGTCAATAGTCTTTTCTCGATATTTTGGCCAAAAGTTATTAGCGGCTCGCTGAAAAGGAAGAACTACCTACATGATCATCACAATAGCCGCTCCGAAAATATTCTGTATCGTCTGTTTATTTAACTTTTTATGATTCTTATAAACATACACACCCTTGCAGAAGTAATCGTTATTTTCTCATGCATTGCTATGAAAATATTGGTAGTATGAAAAAATTTCCAAAACAAAAGGTAATTGATGAAGTTTTTAGGGTTCTCGGATTCGAAGATTGGAAAAATTATAAAAATTTTATTTTGAAAGTTAGATCTGCTTTGACTTTACAGCGATCCGCTAATAACTTTTGCACAAAATATCAAGAAAAGAATATTGACCATATAATTCAATGAAACTCGTGTCCGAAAAAGTATGGTTAGAATATCATTAAGTTATTGTTTGAATATCTAAGCAATTATCTTGAAAGTTAGCTCGAGTTGATTTCAGAGCTCTCATTTGTGGAAATATTACCAAGAAAGTGGATTTGGCGTAGTAAATATTACGAGATTCTCACTACATTTACGGTCAAAATTTTTCCATTAAAGATAAAACACGACGTATTAGCTCTTTTCTAACATTTTTAATGTTTTTGTAAGGGATTCCACTTCTTTTTTCATTACCATCTCCAATTTATTTTATTATTTTATGAATTTGGTAAGCCCTAAAAACGATGGCGATGGTCCCAGGAAGTTTCCTACAAATTGTTATCCAAAGTGACCAACTTCTTGCAGAATATCATTTTGGGCACCTAGTACACAGCTATTTGTACGGGGGCCGTCGTCATTACTTTTGAGGATAATGTTGGTCGATTTCGAATATCAATTTATAGATAACTTCCTGTAGAATATCATTTTGGGCACCTAGTTAAAGCCTTTTGCACGGGACCATCGTCATCACTTTCAAGGTTAATATTGGTCACTCTGGATATCAATTTGTAGAAAACTCCCTGTAGAATATGATTTTGGACACCTAGTGCAGAACCTTTTGCATGGGGACCATCGTCATCAATTTCGAGGTTAATATTGGTCATCCTGGATACTAATTTGTAGAAAATTTTAAATTCGTCAAAATTTGAAAGAATCCTCTCCTTAATTTTAAATGAAGAAAATACTTCAAGCCCTTTTTACAGTAGAAGGAGTATTTCGAAAAAGAAATATTTCTGAATTATAATAGAAAACTTGTTCAAATTGTTCATTGCGCATTCATCCTTTTTTGGTTACAAAATCAACTACTTATTTAGAAGTTCAATTCTTTTGTTGGAAACTACACTCTTTTGTTGAAGGTGCATTATTTTAATTTAAAATTCAACACTGGTTGAAAATGTACACTGGAACCTCAAACCTAATCCAGCTTCGGGCTTGGGTATCGACGGCCTTGGAAGAAGTTCGAGTGAGCTGAAACGTAAACAGTCAGGGCCGAATACACGCGTGGATGGCGGAGAGTGGAGCGAGGAGAGCGCCCTCATTTCGAAGAAGGAGCGAGTTTGGGTGAATTCAGTTTGAGGTTGCAGTGTAACTAGTTTGTCCTAAATTGATTAATCTGCTTTCAGTGGAGATTTGAGTATTTAGTTTAAAATTGATTTCTGAAGTCAGAAGTTAAACTTTTCCTTTGAAAATTTATTTCCTTTGTTGAAAATACGCCGCTTCTGTAGAAAATCAATGTTTATGGTTAAAAATCCACCTTTTTCGCATAAAATACATTTTTTCCTGTTGAAGATTCATTACCTGAGAATTCATCAGTTTGGTAGAAAATGAATTTCTCCAACAGGAAATTTAAGTATTTCATATCCCTGTGGAAAATGATCTTTCCTTATTCAAAATCAACCTATTTGAATGAGGATTTGCCTTTAAGGATTGAGAATTCACATATTTCGATGAAAAATTGTATTTTTTGGTTTAAAATTAATTTTTAGTCAAAATTTCAACTATTCTAGTGG
>WSXT02067321.1:0-12431 GCA_011762715.2 Neuroterus valhalla | reverse complement strand
GACATTAAAACCCGAGATGGTATCCCCGTGACCCCCGGTAAGAACTTGGTTTTCCCTCCGTACGTGTCAACCACCAGTGCTTGTGCCAGTGCGTGTGCCCGACCCAGTGCCAGTCCTGAGCCAGTTCCGGCGTACGACCCGTCATTTCCCGGATACAACGGTTCACCCTTAGCCATTCGCATGAACTGCTCGGAATCGGAGGACGTTTTGGACTTACGAGCCTCTCCGATTCCTATAACTCCTGAAAAGGACGCCGCTGAGTCTCAAGGAACAAGACCCCGTCATTGTGCAGTATCTGTGAACAACAAAGGAGAGCGGCACGTAAAATCAATTGCACCACTCCGCACCGCTTACGATTCCGCCCAATTAAAATATAACAAACCGACCGTTCGTTCGGTTGTGGTCCTACCTGTGACTTCGTCGAATTCTCAAAATATCTCTGGAACGAAGAAACGTTTATTTTGAGTCCCAAATCCTTTGGGACCTAATAGCAAAGAACCTTATATAAAACCATCGGCCCTTCTCAGGGCCACCAGTTCAATTAAATGAGGAATAATTTCTGCGTTCATAATAAAACATGAACCCCTCACATTAAAATTTGTATCCTTTTTTCCCAACCTGATTTAGGTCATCGTCATAAAAGGTTCGCTACAAATTATACAAGGAATCCTTATTGAATAAGTTTGAGAACTTCAGGAACAAAAATGATAAAATTGTATTCTTAGATAGATATAAATTTAAGAAGTGTCTCGTCGTCCCAAAGTTCGGGACGACTGGCCTATTCGCCATCTGGCTATAGCCATACCAAAAATATTGTACTTATAATAAATTTTTCTTCTTTATGGTGAAAAAGAATCAGGAAAACCGCTAGTCTTAGAAATAATGTAGGTCACATACCTACACCTTTTCCCAAGTCTTGTGGTGGCGGGAAGTCACCCTTATGACTGGTCATAGAAATAATGTATATCACATAACTTCCCCCTTTCTCAAGTCTTGTGTGGGCGTGATTTTCATTTCATAAACTATAATTGCATTTTTATCATTTTTTCATTTTTGTCACCGGAGCGTCATTCACGATAGAGCATCATCAGACGTGACTTTGTTAAAAAATGAGATATGTGAAAAGGTCAATTTAGTTAGAAACATTAGTTTCTTGACTCCAACAAAATCTGAAAATAAAAACATGGTACTGCAAAAAATGATGTGTACAACGGCACTCGAAGGAGAAAGTAAAATTGAACAGGTTCCAGTGTCCTTACCATGTGATTGGAGAACTATTGGTCCTCACACTAGACCATTTGCATTAACTGATAATATAAAAATGACGACAACAGATTTTGGGCGACGGTACAGCTGTTTGTCGGAGCGGCAGCTGATGCTGGTGTCGAGTGGTACGAAATCGGTGAAATTCGTTTGGCTATCATGGGGCTAAGTTAGCACGGCGCATGGGTTGGGTAAACAACGAGAAAAGCCCGGAAATTGCTTTCAGTCACGTGAAGTGCTACTATCAGTCTCAATACACGTGACGGCACTCTCATACATATAGCTTCCCCTGTTAGACATGTTGGCGCGCCCCATACATTCATTCACATATGTGTTGGATGCTTCCATGGCCAATCTTGCACACGTAGGAGTGTGTAAACAATCTGTGGTACAATTGCAGAACTCAGTTTTTACGAGTGTGTATACTCGCGTTATTACCTCCGACCTGATAAAAAATTGTGGCTTCGGTCCCAATACGATTAAAAAACGGAGAGTGTAAGATTTATAGTATTCGCATATTACGAAGCCAATTGCGAGTTTCTTTTTGTAGAAGTTCTAAGCTACAAAGAATGAAAAAACCAGCAATTCAAAAACCACAAATTAATCGGCTTATAAAACCCCGCGAGAGTTAAAGCTGTTCTAATGTATAATGAATTTGCGATTGGAGAATTTCAAAAGTATAATTCTGGCTGTACAAGAGACAACATTGCTTTGGACTAACAGCATTGTTAATTTTCCCGAATTAAACTGATTATATTGAATTTTAATAGATACCTTCTTACTAGGCAATTTGGATGAAGAATGTAGGGGTCATTCTTGTTATAGTTATCCACAGATTTTGTTTATTGTTGGCAGTGAAGTTATTATATGCCTTTAGAAGAGCAGTGTAGCTAATAATAGAATGGCATAATATCTTAACAGTATTAACATACAGTTAAATGTGAACCAAAGTATTATTAACTATTTTGTAAGCTATTAAAATTTTTGAGAGCATCAAAATTTGATGCTTCTTGCAGCTCTGTCCTATACATTTATAAGCCCTTGTCGAAATTTGGCTTTGGTTCAAATCGAAGCTGTCTGGATTATCTTGTGACAAAATCTTCACCTTTTTAAATCCAGATCCTGGTTAAACTAGTCGAAAAAAAAGAAAATAGAGGGAAGAAGATAAGAAGTCAAAGTGGATTCTCTTGCATGAAAATTGTGCCATACGTTGAAAAGTTGCAATCAATAATTATAAAAATCAGTTTGCATGCTTCAAACCAAAAAAAATGAGAAGCAGTTGTATGTGTATGTTTCTTGTAGAATGGTTTTTTCTGTTTTTTTATTTGTGAGCAATGATAGTTTTTTGAAATAGTATAGTCAGTTCAATTAATACAATGTGACACTTTGGGTGACTTAATAAAATGACCGTGCAAATTCCTTCGCCGTAAATCGTTTACGCGAGCAAGGATATAGAACAACTAACTACACGTTGCACAGGATACTCACTCACCTCCATCGCCCGGTAACGAGCATCCCTTCGTGCACGAAACACCGAGCACTAAATTAGCAACAGCAGCCAACTTGCCATCCTCGTCGCGCTTGAAAATCGAAGCACGTCCTAGCATGACTATTTCGAAGGTCCCTCAGAACCGGCGAAAGTCCATCTCTACATTTCCAGAACTGGCATTCACCTCCTTGAGAGACTTATTCTGAAATGAAGATCTGTAAGAAAATCGTATTTTATTGCTCTTTCCTCTCATTTCTGGGATTTATTGTTTATTCATCAAATTTTTATAGAATGGAAGAATAATTTTTGTAAACAGTGACTGATACTTGCACTAACGTTCAATGATCTCCATTATACGATTTCCTTCTGTCAACTCTGATTTCAAATTTCTTCACATTAAAGCTTGAAAAAAGCGTTATTGTTACGGTTACTTTTTCTCCATCAAGTTGTTCTTCACAACATTGAAAATACATACATATATTGGTTTAAATTTAGAGTGGTATTTCTTGATCACACTGTGGCCGAGTCTTGTTTACAAATAGATGTCGAATTTTTCCGATTGATCATTTGAGGAACGATAACGACATTCCTGATGGGAACAGGCGGATGATTGAACAAGTCCTCTGAAGTTTTGGACTTTCAGCATCTATCAGTAATGTATCCGAAAAATGTATGCAACGAAGTATCAGCTGGATGGGAAAATGAAATAAATTGTTTATCACCGCTCACAGTATTATCGTCAACATTAGAGATTTTCCCTTTATATATTATATATATTTAGGTTTTCTGATAAGGTTAACTTATTTTCGAAATATTTGTGTTATAAGAAATTCCCTCTGAAGAAAAAACACTTCTTTATGGCAAGCAAATATTTACGTGAAAAGCTGAGCTATAAAACCTCTGCTATATAAGTTATAATCGAGTCAAACATTGACCGCTCTTATGTTTGCGAGCAATCGCATGCTTAACTTTTGCAAGAGTATAATTATTTTATAGTGGCAGAGTTGTTATTCGTCGTTGTTTTTGGTTATGTATTGTTGTCTTCCAACAGAAATTCTTAATTAAATTGTTCTTAAGCTCACGACATCAGCTCCATCGGGACAGAGATCGTGTGTTGTCTTCTTCAGCTGAATTTTCATTTATCATTGACAACCAATCATTTTCGGAATGCTTATACAGGTCATTTTATTTAGAGCATTACTGTTGAAGATTCATTACGACCCATTGAGGAAAGGAATTCTTAAAGACCGCTGACTGTCGCAGCCTGATAAATTATAAAGCCCTACTAAATTTATAGATGAGTTCTTAACAATTAAGTTACTTTTCTCATGGAAAGAGCCACTTTGTTTTCTGGTACAGTGGAAATGATCAATTGTCAGACTGCCTAGCGTTATCTTCAGTTGAATTATTTCCACAAATATTATTTACTTATGTTTTTGATAAGCAGTTGTAGAAGAAGTTAAATAGAAGCTTGAGTTATTTGAAATAAACTATTGGATTGAATTTTGAAAATACTGACACGTAAAAAAGCACCAAAGTTTGATGTTATTGACAACCTTCGCTAAAAGTGCATATGTTACCAATAAGGTGCGAAAGCCATCTATATGCAAATTACGCAGATACCCTGCGCATTACCTGGGTCGTTCAATAAAATTAAGGAATCTTTTTTATGATAATGACCTTGAACATCACCTAGGTAATGAGCAAATCACGGCAAGTAGGTCGGTAAGATGTGGAGGAAATATATGTGTACGTCAGTATTGAAACATCTCACTGCACAGTGGTCTGGAGGACCCGAAAAGTTGGCCATAAATCGAAAATCGAACTTTTTTTCGCGCTTTCAAGTACACTGATTTATCATTGACATCTTTATACATCAAATGGCAAAAGGAACGCGCTTAGTTACCTACACGACTGTTGGGAGCGCTGCGAAGTCAGCTGTTCAGATGTTTACGAGGAGCGTGGTCCGCAACATCAAAGTTCGCGCTCAGTTTTAAGTGTTATTACGTTACATAAAAAAGCCGAATATCTGGTTTTATTATGGGGACGGCTGTTGAAGGTATGTATAATTTCTTCTTGGTAGCCGTCCAAGATCGTTAACATAACTTTTTGAAATTTCTCGAAAGATCGAAAATTTCAATTTTGATCGCACAAAAAATAATGAAAAAAAAATAAAAAATTTCATTTTGTCATTCAACCTTGCATTTGAATTCCTTGACCTCGAGAACCCCCGACTGCAAGTTTTCGCGAGCATCATAGCACTTTTTCGGAAATCGGTCGGCCATTTTGGATCGGCCAATTCGTTTTTTGGAATTTTGATTACATATTTGAATTCCTTGAGCCTAAAAACCATGGTATACCGATTTTCGCGCTTTCCCGTTGAAAATTCGATTTATGGCCAACTTTTCGAGACCTCCAGACCACTGTGCACTGTACCGATTGCTGATAAGAGTCATCGTTATACTGAAATCTGTCTGAATTGGACCCTTGTTGACAAGAGACAAAGAACTTGACCTGTCTTTTTGGTCCTTCAAAATGTGTGCCAAAGGGCAAACCAACGTAAAATATACTTTTTCCAATCAGGAGGTCTCAAAACGTGGGGATTTTATGAATTCCGCGAAAGTCGATTTTCATATAAAACCAATACCTTCTCATTATGATGAGGACGTAATATTAATTTCATTCAAATAGCTCAATTAAGTACCAAAATAATTTGATTTTCTAAAAAAAAGGTTTTTTAGCCAAAAAATTAATGTTTCAAGAAAGACGATGAGTTTTCTACCATAATATAACAAATTATATATATAAAATAAATACTTCGGCATAACAAACACCGCAGGGCCCGCCTGGGAGAAACTGTCAGTCAGGAAAATGGCACAAGCTCCCAGTTGAACCGCGGTAGAATACACATATGGCCACGTCTCACGGCCGTGAGTTGAGTGACCATATGTACAACATAATCACAATGAAGGGTTGACTGAACCCTCGCGTGTCTTAAGGACACGGAGCGACCCAAGTATGATTAATCTCTGTATCCATGCAGCAAGCGTAACGATATATTTCTGGCACTAACCAGTAAAGGCGTCCCACCTCCAAGAGCAACGATGATGGGAACAATTATTTTAATCGAATATCTTGTATGATACTACTGCAGGTGCTCTTTGAGATCTATGTACCTCTCTTTTCCTCGATTCCCTTGCATCTGATGTCGTAGTCGGACGTTGCCGAGAATTCGATGGTGAACATAGTTCGGTCACGCTTGTCAAGGAACACGATGTCGGGTCTTGTGTCTTCAATAGAGACTATTGTCGAGATATTGTAGTTCCAGTAGATTCAGCACTCCTCGCTCTCAACAATAGACTCTATCCGCCTTGGAGCGTTCAGCAGGGCGGCGTCGCGGCCAACGCCATAAGAGTGATGCAGGTGGTGGTAAAGCACTCTCACGGCAGCGTTCTATCTGTACATATACATCGTTCCTGCATGAATAGGATAATTCGATAGTATATGCCATACGTGCTCAGGGAATGACATGCCCTGCACCTATCGCTGGAAATCTCTTGACGTACTTTGTTCCTATGGTATGCTAAGGTGGAAATCACACCATCCTGACACGCGGAAATGAAAGGCGCGGTTTCTGAATTGAGTCCAGATGATTTAAGAAAAACAAACGTTGACTCATGTAAAGTGAGGCATCTTGATGGAGTAATGCACTGTCCTCACACCTGATGTTGAGGTTCAGGCCATGAGTTTTAGCTGCCTGCTTCTGTGGTATAGGGATCCTCGACTCTCAATATGAGGTAAAGATGCTGGCCAGATGTTGGTGTGTAGAAGTGAACTTCTTCTACTTAAAGTTCCTAATACAATACGGATCCGCTGCGAAGAAGTTCTTCGAACCCCTTAATGCTTCTGTTACCTCCTCAGCAGTGATTGGTGGGCATTCCTCCCTTAATGTTATGAGGTTATTGCACAGCTCCTTGGAACGTATGATGTTCGCTAAAGAGGTGCGATGGGTCAGCGAAAAACTGTTGATTCTCCCTGACTCATCCCTTTCTCTATCTAGTTCTCTCCCTTGCGTCAGATAGTACTCGTATTTTGTCAACAATGTGCTACTTGATGGTCATCAGCTTTGCCATTTTCAATGTGTGATGATGTATCCTCATTTCATGAGCGATTTTTCGGACCTTTGCCGTGGAAGACTTGCTGGATTTTATTTAGTCAATCACAAACTGCATACGGGACGCGTTTTGTCTTGCCGAGACAATCTTCTTGTTAAGTTGATGCAAGCGCTTTTTGGTTTTTTCATCAATCGTTGGTTTGGACCTTCGATGTGAATCAGCCAAAGCTCTCGTCGCGCCATAAACTGAATAAGTGATGGTCCAGAGGTCGGAATCCTCAAAGAGATCCTTACGAAGGGTAGCATCCATTTTAGCAAGATTATGAGGCTTGGGAGGAAACTGGATGGTAATGTTCCTCCTTGTCCTAAAATCGCCATCTTCTCTTAAGGGAAGCCTAGTTTCAGCAGTTGGTCTCAACGTCGCTTCCTGATTTTCATCTGCGATTTATTCTTGCAGTGGTTGAGGAAGCGTTCCGCGTACATCTCTTGTTCGGAAAAGGTTAATGACACGGGTTCTTAACACTTGCTGTGAAAGGTGCGAGGGCTCTGGGTGCTGCTGGCACCACATTGTGTGCAGGCGCACCATGTAACCTCTGCGGTCAGGGACAGTACTGACATCGTAGCAACTAAGCAAGTCATCATCAACTTGATCCGTCCATAAAGAACGTTGATTGTCTCGCCGTTTCTTCATCGTGTTTCCATCTAAATCAGCATCCCGAACTCTGGATAGATCGGCGATAGTGGCCAAACCATTTTCGGGTGCTCTGCGTGATCAATCGTGAACCGCATTCATAATTGGATTTGGGTTTTGTGTGAAGAACACTACATTTAGGTGCTGTTCAGCTTTTAGCACGGTTTTTTCCGACTTGGCTTTAAGATTTTTACTTCAGGACCATCCCTGGACAATTGTCCGCGACTGCTCATTGATTTGCGTAACCACATTCAGCAGAAACTCGCAGCACAAAGACCCTCTATCCACAACCTGAGGACGCGTTCGGTGGCTTTTTCATAGGCCCATTGGTTGGATTCCAAAGGAACCAAACCAGACCGAATAATATAATATAGTATATAATATATTATATATTTATAACTATATTTATTTATTTATTAATAAATAATATAATAGCTATAAAAGGCTATCAGTCTTGCCTGAACACGATGACGGTAACTACTTGTTAAGACGTCAGCGCTCCTTCAAATGTTCGAAATCGTAAAGGTGAAGGTGAAGGTTCATTCAGTGACTGTCAAAGTTGGTTGCCCACGACATAGCATGCAGTTTCACATTCTTTTCGATTCCAACGGAACCCTCTCTGTTAATCGTCGGATTAGATCCTCTGCTCAAGCGGCATGCACTGAGCTGCTGGAGCTCTCGATTCGATAATACCTCTTTGTCTACGTTCGTCTTCGGAAAATCAACCAACTATCAATTTATCTTGCCGTGCCCTCTCACAAGGTTCAACATTATTTTGAATTCAAATCCAAATAAATGAGATTTTTTCGAATATTGTAGTCGTAAATAGAATCACAAAACATATTAAAATTCAAGACGAAAAACGAGGGGAAAAAACTGTAAATTGAAATTATATGATTATCGTAAATCAAACACGTTTTTACTCCTGATCTTAACAGTAAATGTGTTGCGAATCTCCAAATGTAAATCTTCAAACTGAAGTGCTCATCCATTCATAATTCGGTCACTCAAACACCACTGGAAAAAGTCATCTAACAAGCAGACTGTTAATACGAATTCATTTACGGATCCGTGACTGCAATGAGAACTCGTTCAAACTTTATCGCATGGAATCATAAAATCGTTTGATAGTGAACGCTTCTCAAACAAAAGCGTTGAACTCATTCTTGCTTCTTTTTTAAACTCCTGTTCTCGTTTATAAGATGATGTTCTTTCCTGTCTATAAATACATGGCTTCATGTCTAAACATCTTTACCCTTTTTGAAAATTAGGAGCGCTTCCTGGATTTTAGTCTTCTTCGAAGAGAAACAAATCGTACCAATTCGCTATTGGAGTTCCGTTGTAAACGGCGCGTAACTTACAGACAAAATGCTTGAATCAATAGCTCTAATAAATCGTCGAAACCGTGAAAACCGTTTTTCCTTCAAGCCGAATAGAATATTAAATCTGTTCGTAAGGTGGGGAAGTACGCTCAGAGATCGAACCCCTTTCCTGCCTCCTTTTCTCTACTCCCTTGCTCTTTTATCCTCCGAAGACTCCCCCGAGACGCCCGTTGTGTAGTAAATCTACTCCATTCTTCTTTCCCGTCGTTGAAAAAATATTGTGAATACGTGTTGAGGGTCTACGAGGGTTAACTGAAGAGCTACGATATTTTTTCTGCAACGTTTATCACTATTTGAAAGTAACTTATTTCGGGACCTTATTGCCAGAAGGGTCTTGCAATAACTTCTAGTACAAGCGGATGTAAATGAATGAGCAAATGTACGAGTTTAATGACTTTCACTTCGAATCGGTAGCCTCAATTCTCTTGTTTCTTGATACAAACAACTTCTCTTTTTTATCTTGATTGCTAATAATTATTTCTTTTCTAAATTGATGAAAAATGTTTGATTTTTTGTCACTTTTCCCAAGTAGAGAAAAAAGTTATTCCTTCATTCAGTTTTTTCTATTGCATGTTAGGGATTTGGTATCACGTGATGAAAACTAGTTTTTTACTTTACTCATCGTAGGATCGTTAATCTCGTGATGGCCCCATCATTTCACAGAGAATGTGCAGACTTATTGGAAGTTCTTGTTTCTGAGCATCACGAGATGTATATTGGATTATTTGAAGACACGCTAAGATCAAAACACTATCACATGGTGCACTACAGGAGAGACATAGAGATATCTGAACCAATCTTTCATTTAAGTTTTTTTTTTATTTGACAACGGAAATAGAGTTATGAAGACACGTAGTGAAGCTGCCTGTTTCAGAAGAAGAAAAAACATAACGTTCAAATGGTCCCGTGAAAAAAACTCCAGTTAGCTTACAAGTGTACAAATTAAAGAGTGTTCCCTCCAATATTTTAATTGCGTGTGTAAATCCAGTTTCCATTGTAGAAGATGTTAGTAAAGTGAGAGATACTTGCAATTTCACAAAAGATATTTTTCCACGCCTGATTAAGTGTGTGCATTAGGGTGGTCCAAAAATGCATTAGAAACATAATTTTCTGAATTTTTATGCAAAACGACCGGAAATTTGTTCGAATCCACAAAAAAATGAATGCATTTTTTTCCGAAAAAAAAAATATTCAGAAGTGGCGCAAGCCCCATGAACACGTATTAACACCAACACCTATTTCCCATAAGAAAAAAAGAAGTTTTTGTGAATTTTATTCAGAATTCTCAATATTGGGTGAATCGAGTTCGAAATTCTTCATTTCTCTTCACAATTAGCCACAGAATGCGAATAAAATATTACTTTTCAAATATCACCCCTATAAGTCTGTTTTATAGGGTCTCAAAAAACCCTCATGAGTGAAAAAATGGCTTTTTCGAGTTTTTGGGGGTAATTATGATTTTTTCCGACTTTTTAACGCATATTATTTCAAATACATGGGATACTTCTTTATACTGATAATTAGATGTTTATTCAAATTGTGTATACAATTTATTATTGTTTTTAGCAACTTTCTCTTGAAAAAGGGCTAGAAAGTCAAGGTTTTTTCTGAATTTTACACTGATTTTTAACTTTAAGATAAAGCGGGGTACTAATCAATTAAAGTTGACAAAAATAATGGTTTAAACAATTTTTTAATAATTTAAACAATATTCTCTTAAAATAATGCTAAAAAGTTGCGGTTTTCTCAGAAATTTTCAATTTCTTGTCCACTTTTCACCTAAAGTAAGTAATTATTTGATATAATTTAGTGAAAATAATTGTTTAAACAAATTGTAAATGTTTATAGCTATCTTCTTCTAGATTAATCCTACATAGTTTCGTTTTTTTCCTGAAATGGTTTACTTTTTACCACTTTTCAATTAGATTGAAATAAAAATCGATTCATGTTGAAAAATTATTGTTCAAACAATTTATCAGCATTGCTAATAATATTTCCTTAGCCTAATGATAGAAACTTGCGGTTTTTTCTGAAAATTTTCAACTTTTTCCCCAGTTTTCAACTGAAGTGAGTTATTATTTAATTTAATTTAACAAAAATAATTGTTCAAACAAATTATTATTGTTTATGGCTATCTTCTCTAACTCTGCTTGACCTTTTACTGGTGAACAAATAATAAATAAACATTAGAGAGAATCATATTTTAAATAGTATTGTATTGCTTTAAATAAATTATTTTGTTCTTCTCCCAATGTTCAAAAAAATTAATTAATACAAAGAAGGTGAATCCATTCAGTGAAATTTGAATTTCGAATTTTCTACTGAAATTATGGATCTGCAACGCAAAAACTGATTTTTTAAGCAAGGACTTCAACTTCCAACCAAAGAGTCGAATTTTCGACCTAAAAATATGAATTTTTAATCCAAAATATAATGGTTGATATTGCAAAACGAAAAATTTTAATTTTAGATAAAAAACAATCTAATTTAAGCAGCATATAAATCAATTCAATCTATTCAATCTAATTGGATTTCATTCAAATTCCATTCAGTGAAAAGGTAAACATATCAGAAAAAAACACAACTTTCTAGCACTTGTCTAAGCAAAAACGTTTTAAAACAATCATAAATTGTTCAAATAGGCATGTTTGTTAACTCGCTTCAATTATTACCTCACCAAATGAAAAGTGGACAAAAAGCTTGAGATTAGAAAAAAACGCAACTTTTTAGCACTACCCTAAGAGAAGAAAACCATTGACAATAATGATTTTTTTAAACAATTATTTTTGTTAAATTAAATTAAATACCTACTCACTTCAAGTGAAAAGTGGGCAAAAAGTTAAAAATTTCAGAAAAAACCCCAAGTTCCTATCATTAGGCAAAGAAAATATTATAAGCAATGATAATGAATTGTTGAAACAATTATTTATGC
The DNA here is from genome assembly GCA_011762715.2 of Neuroterus valhalla. Taxonomy (NCBI): domain Eukaryota; kingdom Metazoa; phylum Arthropoda; class Insecta; order Hymenoptera; family Cynipidae; genus Neuroterus; species Neuroterus valhalla. Next base: position 560 of record WSXT02067321.1, on the reverse strand, counting down.
TAAATTGAAATAAATAATTACTTCGTTTGAGTGAAAAGTGGACAAAAAGTTAAAAATTTCAGGAAAAACCTTGACTTTCTAACCCTATCCATGAGAAAGTTACTAAAATCAATAATAAATTGTTTGGAAAATTTAAAAAAACATCTTATTATCAGTATAAAGTAGTGTTTCATGTATTTGAAACAATCTGCGTTAAAAAAAAACTCAAAAAATCATAATTAGCGCCAAAAACTCGAAAAACCTATTTTTTCACTAATGGGGGTTATTTGGGACCCTATAAAACAGACTTATGGGGGTGTTCGGTTCTGATTTTTCTTAAATATTTATCTGTGTTATTATTACATTTGGAATTATGTTTGAACGTCTATGTTATCTTATAATGTCCATCTCTCCGGCTATAAAGTGTACAATTGTAATTGTGTCTCACTAATCTTGTAAAATCCTGGTTAGTCACGTTTGGCTCGTTTCATTTATAACTATATTGCCGTAGGACTAGGATAGAAACCAATATTATAAATTTAACCATTCGAGCTTTATTAGTATAGGAGCTGAAATGGGAA